>PVIH01002871.1:0-117520 GCA_004025045.1 Sigmodon hispidus
CCACCACCATCACCACCACCACTACCTCCACCGCCACCACAGCTCCACTTCGTCTCTGGCACAGTTCTCCAAGCAGCTGTAAGACAGCATTTTGGGGCTCACAGCCAATCCTGCTTGCCCTAGTCCCCAGAGAAACCCCACTGTGATTCTAAATGCCCCATCTGTAGCAGATGCTCAAGCTAAATAAGAACGTGGAGCAGGTAAGAGAGAAGAGGAGAAAGCAAAATGCTATCTGCCCTTGACCTTGAGCAGGTACATCCAGGAAGTGTGCATTTGACTGACACTGCGTGTCTTTATACGTCTTCCAGTTTTCATATAAAAGTGGGGCTGGAGAGATGGCTGAGCCTTTAAGAGCACTGGCTGCTCTTCCAGGGGGTCTGAGTTCAATTCCCAGCACACACATGGTGGTTTACAATTCCAATTCCGGGGATCTGACACTTTCTTCTGGCCTCTGCCAGCTCTGCATGCACAGGGTGAACAGCAAAAATCCCCTACACATAAAATAAAAATAGATCTTTAAATGGCACTATGCTTGTGTCCTAGTCTTTAGCCATTTTTTTTTCTGTGATGATTTTCATACAGCCTCGTGACTCTGAAGCTTCTACAAGTTGATTCAGATAAATCTGGAGCAGGGCTGTTCTGTAGTTTTACCTGCTGCAGTGGTTACTGGCCACTCAGGCACCCAGCCTATGCAGTATGGACGAGTTGAACACATGGCTTGATTTGACTTTTGTTCATTGGGATTTAAAGAGCTGTATAGGGTGAGGGGTTTCGGGAGAGGGGCCCTCCCGCAGCACTCACTTAGGCAGATAGAGTATCTATCCACTGCCTCAGTCTGTCAGGTTCCATTGGCCTGGTTCCCAACAATGGGGTATGCTCCAGTTCCAGTGTTCATTCCATGTCACCATGAAGCTGCCTCATATATATGTCTTAGTGGACATTCTGAAAAGTCTGGGTTCCCATGTGACGTGAACCTCCTGATTCATAGTGTGTGATTAAGTCCTCCTTTAGCGTCTGAACACCTCTCAAAGTGGCCTCAATTAACCTCCTCACTAACCACCAGCAGATGAAAGTGTGTGTGTGTGTGTTTGTGTGTGTGTGTGAGAGAGAGAGAGAGAAAGAGAGAGAGAGAGATTCTCCTGTGTCTGTGTGTCGCTGTATCGAGGGCAGAAATCAACTTCTTCAGTTGCTTATTTTTGTTCCTTATGTTTGAGACAGTCTCTCCATGAACCCACAGCTCACCATTTCAGCTAGACTGGCCAATAAGCAGTCAGGATCTGCTGTGTCTCCCTCCCCCAGTATTGAGATTGTAGGCATTCCCCATTACACCTGGTTTTTATGTGGCTGTTGGGAACCTGAATCCAGGTCCTCACTTGTGGGCAGCAAGTGCTTTACTGACTGTACCATCTGGCCAGCCTCCCATTGTTCCTGATATTTTGATTAGACAGCACAGGCTGGCCTCAAAACTTCAATACTTCTCTGCTTCCCAGTTGCTGGGATCACATAGGTACTCCTCAGTGGTGCTTCTTACTGGTGCTCCTCACTGTGAACAACCAGCAAACATCCCCATATTTAATATCAGACATTGTTACTGCTGATCTGACGGGCCTGCAGTGGTGTGGCCCCCCTCTCTATTCGTCACTTCCGGATCCCATGTCTCCAGTCTGCACCAGATCTGATGTCTGCAGCCACCCGCTCATTTTTTCCACCTGTGCTTCCAGTATCACAGGGCACGTCTCTTTCCCTGGTCAGATCTACCTCATCTGCGTGGCTCTACATACAAGTCTCTTCCACTGGCCCTGCCATCTCATTTTGCATGTCCATAAAACATACTCTCTCACAGAATAAACTTGGCCCTAGGGGGAAAATGTTTTAAATGAGGTGTGCTGGTTTGTACCTGTACATGAACTTGGAAAGCAGAGCCAGGAGGATGATCCGATGTCATCCTCTGCTACAATGTGAGTTCAAGGTCAGCCTGGGCTAGGTATTGGGGCTAGCCCAATACCTAGATATGGGTATTTAAAAGATAATGACAAGGAAGAGAAGATGCAATTATATTCTCAAAAACATTTTTTAAAAGGGAAGGGTATATATGCTACAGTCGTGTGTCTTGGTCTTCTTGTAGGACTCCTAACATAGGAGCAGGGTGTCTCTGACTGTTGTCTGCTTTGGGGATCCTTCCCTCCTACCAACTTGCCTTGTCCAGCCTTCATAGAAAAGTAGTTGCCTAGTCTCGATGCCATGGATGGCTGGTACCCATGGGAGGCCTGCCCTTTTCTGAAGAGATGAGGGGCAGGAGGCTGAGGGGAGAGGAAGGAGGGGAAATTGTGGTGGGGGATGTAAAAACAAAGCAAAACAAATAAATGAATAAACAAAGGAATGGTAGAAATAGTCAAAATTTGCAAGAGGAACTAAAAGAGATGTAGAAGCAGGTGAATGCTGATAGAGGAAGAATGTTCTGAAGAAAGGGTAATTGCCAGGCAGACAGCTGTAGGAACCGGAAGAGAACAAATGTCAGCTCCCAGCAGCAGGAAGAATGAACTCAGTGAATTTGAGGGCAAAACTATGGAAACAGGGAAGGGCAGGTACCCAGTGTGTAGCCTGTTCACCAGAGCCTCTCAGAAGAGTGTGGCTGCCTGCAGGTAGAGCCCAGACGGCATAGGGCAACCTGGCTCTGGCTCCAGGTCTCCCCAGGCTCACTGAAGATCTGCTTTCCACTCCTGGCCCTGGAGTTCTCCACCTGTAGTGTATTGTATTCCCAAAGACTACCAGCCCCACATTTCTGGGAATCTTTTATTCCATCCAACTATAGAGAACAAAAGACATTCATTGCCTGTGAGGAGATGGTGACCCCTACACATGGGGGACAAATAAGTCTACCCTGTTATTTGCCCTCACTGCTTGGGCTCACTGACCCGGGCCACACCTGCTTGAGATTATTTTCTTTAATTTATCCAAATTCCTCCTACCTCAGACCTTAGGTTAATCCCTCTTGTCTGGGATTTTTTTTTTTTTTAATCCTTCCCCTGGGCAGTGTTCTTCATTCTCTCTAGAGACCCTACCTATCCTCACAAAGTTAGATTTTCCTGTCTCAGATTTAACAGCTCTGGTGTAAACTGTAATTTAGCGAGCGTGTGCTTAGGAACTGTGTCTCTGGACAGTGATGCAAGGTCCGTCCTGTCTTCCTCAGACACTGTGGCTCAGACTCTCAGATCTATCTTTGAAAAATGTTTAGGTTTGTGAGGTCCCTGCCTTTAAGCAGTGGCACACCTTTGTTGAGCAGGGGTAGGGTTACCAGTCTGCCATTCCCACGCTGCTAGGGAACCTCGGCAATGCCTCTTATTTACCTGTGTTGACCTCTGAGTGCTCAGAGCTCCACTCAGCAAAGCTGTCTCCTGCCAAAGCCATTACAGTTTCTTAGCTCCGGGCGGAGACAGGCTGCAGACGGCTTAATTTAGAAGCATCTCAGAAGGAATTCCTTACTCCAGCGCTCTTCATCATTGACTACACGGCCTCAGGGTCATGACCATGCAGGGGCTCTCAGGCTGATGCTTAATGGGATCCTCCAGGGTGGTGAGTGGCTCCTTTGTAGGGAGAGCTGTTGAAGAAGATAAGAGCTTAACCCCAAAGCCTACTCCGAACCCCTGATCCTCCTGCCCCTGCCTCTCAGTACTAGGATTTACAGGGCTGCGCCACCATGCCCGGTTTATGGATTGTTAGGGGGAACCTAGGACCTCATGCATGCTAGGCAAGCTAGGACCAGCTGAGTCACACCCCAGGTCCCCTTCTCTTTCTAGAGGCCTATTTACCTGAGTTGGTTTCCAGGTGAGCTACCAGGCTGGCCACTAAGCAGGTCCCTTGTGCCCCACTCCTCAAGCTGTTCCAAGCCCAGGAGGAATACATTAGCTGACACTGCTTCCCTTCTAGAGCTTCCCTTCTTTTCCCAGTTCTCCCAGGGCCACCTTCACTGACCTCCCCAGGTCACGTGACCTTTCAATACACCCAGTCCTGTCTTTACTGGGTTCACCCCATTTAAACACTTTTCCAGGACCAGGCCTCTTGCTGAAAGAAGACTGTGCCTTGAGGGACCCTGGGGCTGCACGTGCAGGCTTACCCAAGCTCTCATCACGGGTGAGTCCAGTGCAGTAACTGTGGCTTGCCCCGGAGTTAGTCTGGTGCTCCTCAGAACACAGTAGGTAAGCGATGCTGTGGCCAGTCTCTGAAAAGGACTTCCCATACCTCACATACCCAGCTCTTGGAGGCAGAGACCCAGGTCTGTAAGTTCAAGACCAATCTGATTTACAGAGTGAGTTCCAGGACAGCCAGGGCTACACAGAGAAACCCTGTCTCAAAAATAGATAAATAAATAAATCACCAACAAAAGCGATTTTAAAAGAGAGAAATAATCTTAGTTCACAACTCCAGATGACAGTTCATCATTGCTGGGAACTAAAGCAAGAGCCTGTACTGGTCACATCTACAGTCAAGAGCGGAGTGGGAATGAGCACATGCTTGGTAGTGTTCAGTTCCCTCTCTCTACTTAAACAATTCAGGATCCTCTGCTTAGGGAATGGAGCTGCCCACTGTGGGCCGGGCTTCCCACATCAAGTAATCTCCCATAGACATGCCCCCAGGCCAAACTGATTTAGATAATTTCTTCTGAGAGTCTCTCTTCCCCAGTGATTTCTTGACTCTGCCAAATTGACAATCAAAACTAGCCAGTATACCAACTGTGCTGCATCCTTGGGCAGGCTCCACAGAAGAACATTTCTAATAGGGCTTCTCTATAGCATGTGAGTCAGCTGAACAGTTCTGTGGAGCTTGTGTCTCCTGCAGGATTGCCTTGGGGCCTGTGTTTATTTTCTGAGGCTCCTATAACAAATCAACCCAAACTTGGGTGTATTCAAAGGTCATGTGACCTGGGGAGGTCAGTGAAGGTGGCCCTGGGAGTATTGGGAAGGGAAGGTAGGCTGTAGAAGGGAAATGTATTCTCTACCAGCTCTGGAGAAGAGAAATCCAAAGGCATGGTATGGACCCCTTCCAGAATTCTAGGGGAGGACCCAGCCTGCCTCTTCCTCTTGGCTCTGGCGGCTCCTCTACTTCATTATTTCATGGCCTCCTCTCTTTCAAAATGATCCTTTGTTTTTCAGTATTATAAAGCCACGTGGTTTTAAATTTTATAATTGTGCGTATGTGTGCAACGGAGATATGTGTGCAGTCAGAACTTGTTTCTCCCCTTTGGCCTTTCTGTGGGGTCCAGGTTGGCACTCAGGTAGGTCACTGGGCTTGGCAGCAAGTAACTTTACCCCTTACCTGCCTCATCATCCTTACTTAGTTATTTAAAACAAAGTTTAGGTGTTAGATGGCTCAGCGGGTGAGAGTGATTGCTGCAGGCTGCAGAGATGCTTAAGATTAAGAGCATGGCTGCTCTTCCAGAGAAGCCAAGGTCAGTTCCCAGCACCCACACAGGAGCTCTCTAACTCCAGTTCCAGGAGATCCAACGCCCTCTTTTGACTGCTGAGGGCACCAGGCACATGCATGTGGCACACAGACATCTATGTAGGCAAAACTCCCCACACACAAATGAATACTAATTTAAACAATTAGAAGCAATTGCTGCTCTCTCAGCAGGACCAAGTTTCCGTTCCCAGCACCCACATGTCAGTGTGTGATGGCCCATAGCTTGAGTTCAAGGGGATCTGGCACCCTCTTCTGGTCTCCACAGGTACTACATGTACATGATGCACATACGTGCAAATAAAGCATACACATGAGAGTAAATAAATATTTAACAATAATAATAAAAATAAACAAGATTTCATTAATTTTTACAGCTGGTCTCAGGTCTGCACTCCTGCCTCAGCCTACCCAGCAGCTGGGATTATAGGAATGTGTCACCATGCCCCACAGAACACTCTTGGAAGAAGGAAAAATCATTTTCACAGTGACAGTATAACAACATGGAAAGTTATTTTGCATAATGTTAAGCATCCTGTAAAACTACGCATAAGTTATTTCTACTATGGAAACACACTTAGGAATAAAATGTTTATATCTTAAAAGGTAAAATCGACTGATAAGCAGTTACGAGGGACCTTCTGGGGACTGGGAGACCTCAGCAGGAGCCACTGGATGACCCCTCAGCGGGGTGTCCAGGGCCCAGAGACTCACTGCACCACCTTCCCGAGAAGCTTCAACTGTCTTCTGGAAGCAAAGGGTTTCTCTGGCATCAGCTCCCGGTGGGGCCAGCCCTGGACCAGCTCTGTTCTGAGGACTGGTTTCCTTGCATGTTGGGCACCATGCCAGAGACTCCTCATTAAGGTCCCCTCCTCCTTCCTCAGTCCTGTCTCTCACCTTTGGCTGTGTGAAGGCTGAGGAGATGGTTCAGATGGTGAGGTGCCCATTGCCAAGCATAAAGACCCGAGTCTGCGTTCCCAGAACCACTGCACAAAGCTAGTTGTGATGGTGTGTCTGCCACCCTAGCCCTGGGCAGGGGAGGCATCAGAGGCAGGCAGACCCCTGGTCCAGCTAACTGGTGAGCTCCGGGTGCAGTGGGAGACAGAGTCACAAAAAAATAAGATGGAGGGGCTGAGAGATGACTCAGCAGTAAAGAGAGACTGCTGTCCTTTAAGAGGACCCGAGGTCAGTTCCCAGTGACTCAGCCTCCTGTGAACTCCAGATCCAGATCCAGGGAAACACACACACACACACACACACACACACACACACACACAAAGGGGGAGGGCTTCTACACACACCTACAAGGCTGACACTGGCCTGGGTTCTTGATGAGACCTCATGTCTGAGGCCCTGCATTATCCTGAAACCCCAAGTGTTCCTGACAGTACTGATAGTACAGAACCATGTTGGCCCTCTACTCCAGCCACCCCATCTTGAGATATAACTGAGCTGGGGAGGTAGGCATGCTTTGCCTTTGCCGAGAAAAGCTCTGCACATCCTTCAGGCTGGCCCCAAGTCTCTTCTCCAGGCTCTCCCCTCTGAATCCAAGCCTTGGGCTCAGGCTGTTATCGGTGCATTCACTTACCCTCACCGGCTGTAAAGAAGTAGTCTGGAAGTTGTTGGGAGACTCTTGTTCTCCTGCAGGGCTGTCCGTTCCAGAAGGGCAGAGCTGAGTCTTCCTTGATCATGGTCATGCCCCTGTGTCGATCCCAGGGCTGTGTTCAGTAGGCATGAATGAGTGAATTGGGAGATAACACACAGATGGTGTCAGTGGACAGCTAGAGCCGACCCTCTTCCTACTCTGAGGGTATCCTAAGTAGATGTTGTACTGGTGGGTGGGGTCTCCCTGCTTTTGGAACTCACCAGTCCCGGGGCAGCAGAAGAAGCAGGTTATCAGTTTGTCCTGCTTCTAGAGCAGCTGATGGCATAAAATCCTGCCTCGTTTTGGTTTTAAATTTAAAATGCTTATCTTAATGTGTCTGAGTGTTTTGCCTGTGGACCATGTGTATGCCTGATATCCAAGAAGGCCAGAAGAGGGCGTTGGACCCCCTGAGACTGGAGCTCTGTGTCATCCAGAGCTAACATATGGCTGGTAGGTGTTGGGAACTGAACTAAGATCCTCAACAAGAGCAAGTGCCCTGGACTGCTGAGCGTCTCTGTGGCCCCTCCACTTTTAAAGTTTTGCACTGTGTGGTGTTGGTTATGAAGCCGGCCTTGCACAAAGCAGCACTCTGCCTGAGCTACGCCCCAGCATCCCATGACAGGGTCTTAAGAACAGAAGTTGTCACTTCCTGAATGGTCTCCTTCCTACATTTCATTTTGTCTCACGTAGCCCAGGCTAGCTTTAAACTCACTGTGTGACTGACAATGATCTTGGATTTCTGATTTTTCTGCCTTTGCCTTTTAATACTGACTGGGATTACAGGCTAAGTTTTATTTGGTGTCAGGAATGACACCCAGGGTACTTCGAATGCTAGGTAAGCACTGAGCCAATGCCCAGCCATCCCCATGTCCTCTGTTATTTTCCTGGATTGTAAGACAACATGTCCCTCTCTCTCTCTCCTTCTCTCTCTCTCTCTCTCTCTCTCTCTCTCTCTCTCTCTCTCTCTCTCTGTGTGTGTGTGTGTGTGTGTGTGTGTGTGTGATGTACTTGTGGAGGAGCTTGCTGGAACCAGTTCTCATCTCCCATTAGGTGGGTCTCCGGGATAGAAACCAGGTTTGTCAGCATTGGTACCATTACTCCATCTTTCTGGCCCTTTTTGGAGGAGGGGTTTTAAATGGTAGAAAATCATCATGTGAAGGTTGCCAGGTTCTATGGATGTCAACTCCAGTCACTGCCGAGTGACATCTATCAGACATGTATTTTCCCTAGCTGGAAAGAATGCAGAAGCTACCACATGGCAGCACTGCCCCTGCTGCCCAGAGCTGGGCTGGCACCTTTCTGCCTCCCCTTTGCAGCTGCTTTCATTATTGCTCTGGGGCTGAGGCGTGGGGGGGGGGTCTGGAGGGGAGAGCACAGAATCTTCTTGATTGACAACCTCAAGCATCTGTCATTTCCCTCTGTCCACAGGTGGGTCCCCATCTTGCTACATTCCCCACTGAGGCCGATCGACAGCGAGCTCTTAAGGCCCACCGTGAAGAGTATGCCGTGCGCCAGGGTACCCTGAGGATGGGCAACTACACCCACCCCTAACCCACCCCACGGGGCATGTCTCCTTAATGAAGTAGAACCCCCCCAAAGAACTTATTTTCCCCCAAAACTCCAGGAAGACACTCCCATATTTTGACACAGGGACCTCAGATTCAAATCTTAGGTTACTTATTTTTTTATGAGAGCCCCAAGCCCCATCCACACCCTTTCTGTCTTGTCTTTACCCCAGTTTCCCTCTGCCTAGGAAATGCCAGCCTCCTCCTCGTTCTCCTCCACTTCCTCCTCTTCCTTTTCACATCCTCCTCCTTGTCCAGGACACTCACTGTGCCTCGTTGCAAGCCTTACTTTACAAGATAAACCAAAATTACATGGAAATTTAAAGATAAATAAATACATCCAGGTTATGTGTCAATTTACAGCCCTGTCTCCGGGCTCTGGGCTCCAAGAATGACTTGTGTATTTCCTACAGAAAGTATAACCGTGGCAGGCTTTGAAAGCCCTCATTTCATATTCCAAACATGAGTTTTAATTGCCCTTCTGGGGATGTCTGGGGTCTCGACATGGTGGGATTCTCTCTCTGGGACCCCTGACAGCAGAAAGAGCTTGTGGTTCATTACTCAGGGCCAGTCCACCTCCACCCCCCACAGTGCTGTGGCCCTGTCAATCACACAGACCAGCATGGACTTCTTAAGACTACCTGCATGTCGCTCACCCCTCCAAAGGAGAGGGCCTTGTGCGGGAGCCAGGTGACTGGGGACTCCAGTGGCGGAATACCCACTTTTCCCTGTGTCTTTGGCTTCTCCCCACAAAAGATAAACTGATATATTTTAAATATAAAAGATGACTTGTCCTCTTCGTCTTGAGTCTTTATTTGAAAGCCAACTGTAAAGGGAAGAGACTAACTTGAGATGTGTATGTTACTCCACAGAAACTTCCCATGCCCACAGAACCCTGCCTTCCTTAGAAGGCCAAGTTTGAGGCTCTAAGAGCCTGCCCTAGTCAGTGTTCTGTTGCTGGGAAGAGATGCCATGATCACACAGCTTTTACAAAGGCAAACATTTAATTGGGGCTGGCTTACAGTTCAGAGGTTTAGTCCACTGTCAGCATGGCAGGAAGCCTGGCGGCAGGCAGGCAGCCATAGAAGAAGTTGTTGAGAGGTCTGCATCCAGATCTACCAGGAAGAAAAAAGATACTGAGTGTGGCTTGAGTACTTGGGACTCCAAAACCCAGCTACAGTAGCACACTTCCTCCGATAAGGCCACACCCCCTAATGTTTCTCCCTAATGACCAAGCATCAAATATGGAGCCCATTCCTAGTCAAACCACCACGGAGCCCAGGCAACTTGAAGTTCTCAGCTTCTGTGTGCTTGGTGCCTGATTGGGAGTCTGACATTTATTCATCCCTAACCAACCAACCCTGAATATACAGAACACTCTGCTTTCCCCCAAACCTCTTAAAGAAGGTTTGCACCCAGTTCCTAAAGCACAAACCTTCCTTCGCTCAGGTCTCTTCATCTCTCACATCTAATCTACCATAAACTTCCGGAGTACTTGCCCAGCATATACAAAGCCCTGAGGTCCAGCCCCAGCATGGTATAAAAGGGATATAGAGGCACACACCGATAATCCCAGCTGTTAGGACACAGAGGCATGAGAATCAAGGCTACATAGCAAGTTCAAGGATAGCCTGGGCTATGTGAAAAAGAGAAGAAGCCAGGATGTGGTGGTCATGCCTTTAATCCCAGCACTTGGGAGTCAGAGGCAGGTGGATCTCTGTTAGTATGTGGCTAACCTGGTCCACATAGTGAATTCCAGGACAGTCAGGGCTACATAGTGAGACCCTGTCTTTTTTTTTTTTTTAAAAAAAAAAAAAAAGGATTTATTTATTTATTTAGTATACAATGTTCTGTCTGCATGTATGTCTGCACACCAGAGGAGGGCACCAAGTCTCCTTAGACATGTTTGTGAGCCACCATGTGTGGCTCAGGACCTCTGGAAGAGTAGCCAGTGCTCTTAACCTCTGAGTCATCTCTCCACCTCCAAGACCCTGTCTTGGAAAAAAAAAAATACAAGAAAAAGAAAGGAAAAAAAAAGAAAAATAAAAATATGTGAATGTGATTCACCTGGATTCTGTTGGTGTTATCTGCAAAGCTGGAACAGCCCTTTTCTCTCTCTCTCTCTCTCTCTCTCTCTCTCTCTCTCTCTCTCTCTCTCTCTCTCTCCACATGAGTTGCATCCCAGCTCAGAGAAGTCAGAAAGCTCTTTCTTCACAGCCTTGCTCTAGAGCAGGCTTTCAAGTCCGGTGGCTTGTGAAGGAGAAGCCAAGGTCTGTCCCCAAGCCCATCACCGAGTCCCTTCTTCCCCGAGCCCCCTCCCCTGCATCATCTCTCACCCCGTCCCTCCTCCTTCCCTTCTAGACCTGCTCGACTCTGCCTCAGGCTCAGTGCTCTTTCCTTCTCTGCCTGCTGTACCTGAGGTCCACACTGTTACCCGCCTCATGCTTGTCTTTCAGATCTTACTGGAGTCCCTCCTCCCACAGCCCCAGGTAAATTTACAGCAGCCTGTGGGAATTCTCTGCAGCACAGGACCCCACTCCAGTTTCTTTATGGCTCACTGTCTGTCTTCCCTTCAGAGAGATATACCACTCAGGTATATCTCAGACCCCAGAGTCAAATCCCATGGGTCATGGCTTGTCTGCACAGTGACCCCTGACTGGAGATCCCCTGGGCCAATGTGGTACATACACCACACACACACCTATACACCTATACACATGCAGTACACATGCATACACACATACACTCACAACCAACACACACACCCTATGCTGCAGTCCATTAGTAGCCGCATTCTGACCCCCTTGAGAACCTGGTGCAGTCAGGCTGTGAGGGACCCTACCTCACTCATAAGCTTGAGCTCTGTTTTTACTCCCAGAGAGTCAGAGCCTGAGTCCGGTGGAGATGCAGAGGTAAACTGTGTGTGTGGGGGGGACTGGGTGTGAGTCAGGATTCTGCTCCATCATCCTGAGTTAGAGAGCAGGCCCTTATAGAATGTGTAAGATGTGATAACATGATAAACTGGATAAACATGGGGTTTTGTTTTCTTGTACTAAAACACCCTGGGGGTGAGTGAATCCAGTGATGGATGTTGGATGAGCCCATGTTCAAATCGTAAGAAAAAGATACTTGGGATCGAGCCATCTTTTAACAAGAGAAGCATCTGTATTGGAAGCCAGATAATTTTCCCAAGCATCCCTGTCCTGCCCCCCCAAAATTAGGCTTTGGGTTACTCAGAGTGGGGTTAGCCTTACTGTGGTAATGACAGAGCAGCCTGCAGTATCAGGCTGGCTTTCCCCAGAACCTGGCTGAGGCGATGGTTGACTAGGCCAGCACACACACTAAAGTGTGTCCTTATTCAGCCATCGTTCGTCCTGCACACTGTGCCACTTGTGGGGCCTGTGCTGTCCCCATGGGTCATGCTAAGGATCAGGGCAGGGTCTTAGTAAACTCAATGAAGACACTCAGCTCCTTGTCCTACAGCGCCACCCACTGGAGAGCAAGTGGTAGAGTCTGTAGAGATTCCTGGCCGGGCATGTTGAGCTCCAGCTCGCTTGATTCTTCTGACCTCATTAATTATTTGAGCCTATGCAAAGCCCCACATCTGGGTCTGGTCTGATTCCACTGCTTCAGTATCCTGCCACATTAGCTCTGTCCCCACTTGAGGCTGGATTGGAGTCGGTCTGCAGCTGTCTCCCTCTGTTGATTAGGAATTCATTTTACAGATTTCCTTACCCTTCCTCTACCACAATCCCACCAACAATCTCACAAGTGGCCAATTCATGTTCAAAAGACACTAGAATTCAGGGCCAAGGAAATGGCATAGTTAGAAAATTGTT
This sequence comes from Sigmodon hispidus, assembly GCA_004025045.1. Lineage (NCBI taxonomy): Eukaryota > Metazoa > Chordata > Mammalia > Rodentia > Cricetidae > Sigmodon > Sigmodon hispidus. Next base: position 12,507 of record PVIH01002871.1, read on the forward strand.
TGCCTTAAAAACATAAGACTGCCACCCTTGACCGTCTCACTATGTAGATCTGTCCCGGAACTTACTACGGAGACCAGGCTGGTCTTGAACTCACAGACATTTGACTACCTTTGTGTCCTAAGTGCTGGGAATAAAGGTGTGTGTGTGCCACCACACCCAGCCCAGGGCCTGCTGTCTTCTGGTCCCAGTGTTAAGGAGGTAAGTCCAGGTAGATCCCTGGAGCCTACAGGCTAGACAGCCTTGCCTGCTTGGCTAGCTCTCACCGGTCAAGTGAAGATTGTCTCAAAAACGAAGGTGGGCAGCTTCCAAAGAACTGACATCTGAGGTTAACCTCTGACCTGTTCCCTCCCAATACACACCTACACACCCTACACACATTTACACACACACACATCTACACATACACATACAACCTATACACTTACACATATACACACACCTCTCACACACCTATACATATATTCACTTACACACATCACATATATACATGCCTATACACTTACACATACACACACACACACACACACACACACACACACACACACACACACACGAAAACTAGAACTCACTTAATAAGGGAGGTCTACATATCGTTCCAGAATGTGCTTCTAAAATGACCTCCCAACTAGGGTGCATGCAAACAGGATAACTTAGCTTCTCATCCCAGACCCTTCTCAGTGGTTCTCTGTAAAAGCAGGTGCCATGAGGGTAAGCCTTGGGCCCTTTTTTTGATCATCCCCCCAACATCATCAGTTAGAATTGGGGAACATTCTTCCTGCCAGTTGGTTTCTTGGTTGTGGTGTGTGTACACTGTCTCTGGGAGCCACAGGAGTCATGGGGTCTGGATCCAACCTGGACTGCTTAGAGTTTCTTGACTTGCCTTTTGCCCTGCAAGAATGTCCTGAGGACACCTGGACATGCCAAGGGAGCTGTGGGGTTGCAGTACCACTCAGCAGCAAGACCAGAACAAGCTTCTGTCATGGTGAGACCCCATCTCTTCTTATGTTGACCCCCCACCCCCACCCACTGCCTCCACTATAATCCCTAGATCCCAAACTAGTATCATTCATATTCTCCCCGTCTCTGGAATAAATGGAGAATATTGTTTCTTCTTTGACACCTGGTCTCACTTCACTCAGGCTGGCCCTGACCCCTCTATTTAGCCAAGAGTAACTATGAATTCCTGATCCTCCTGACCCCACTACCAAGTGCTGGGACTACAGTCATGCACCACTGTTCCCGGTTTTACCTGGTGCTGCAGATTAAACCCAGGGCTTCAAGCATGCTAGGCAAGCACTCTACCTAACTGAACTGCGGCCCCCACGCCCCAGATAATAATCTTCTTTGCCAGAAGAAAGGAATCTGCTTCTGAAATAAAACTTCTGTAACACTGTGATCAGCAAGATGTCTGCCACTTGCTGGAGATACTTCATGGTCCTGGATCTAATTCCAGTTCCCAGACAGGTCTCTAGGTCCAGAGAGGGCTTGTTCTTTCTTTAAGCTGGGGATGTAGCTCAGTGGTAAAACACTTGCCTGATTTAACGTTCCCGAGATCCTGTGTTTAATCTCATGTATCATACTACATTAAAAAAAAAAAAAAAAAAAAAAAAAAACCAGTTTGAGCATGCCATACCTTTAATCCCAGCATTCAGGAGTCAGAGGCAGGTGGATCTCTGTGAGTTCAAAGCCAGCCTGGTTTATGCAGCAATACCCTGTCTCAGAAGCCACTTGGTATTTTTTTTTTCCTAGACAAGAGTTCCCTGAAAAACCCAGGCTGCTGTCCTCAGACTTGCTGCCCTCAGCCCCCATACACTGAGACATGTACCTCTCTACCCAGTCCTGGGCCGGCTCTCTTAATCTGCTCATCCGAGCACCCCAACTAAGTGCTGGCTTCAAAAACACAGACAGAGAGAAGTGCAGACAGGCACCCCACACCCCCCCAGCAGCAAGCAGAGTCCTGCTCTGGTGCTGAGATGGACCTGCATCAACCACACTGTTCTGCCTTCAACCTGGCACCTTCTCTTTAACTTATCTTAATTTACCAAATATTCTACTTTCTTTATTTCCTTTCCCTGGAAAAATCCTTTGATGTTTGTGTTTATCATTAAAGGGAAAGAAAATACCCATGGGGGAGGGGGCAAGCAAAGGAAAAACCTAAGCCAGAGCCTTCCCCAGGTGGGCTTTTGATTCCTGTTCCTCACATTGGATGTGTGGGGTGTATGTGTGTGATGGAAATAACACACTTGAACCTATGGGTGGGAAATCTACAAAGCATTTTTTTTTTCTACTTAATGCTAGGATTAGAATCCAGGGCCTCACACATATTAGGCAAATTCACTACCCCTGAGCTCCAGCTCGGTGCTATGAAGGGGATTTAGATAGCCCATACAAGAATGGATCCCTTTGTGATTTGCTGGCATCTGGCATAAAGCACAGACTTGGTAGGAAAGGAAGGAATGTGTTTTCTTTTGGTTTCGGGGGCTCCCCAGGGTTTTGACCTAAACGTGCACAAAGAGTTGAGAACAGTCTGGCCTCCAGGCTGTTGTTTGTCCAGAGCCTTTTAGACCCATCTGCCTGAGAACATAGAGACACCCTCAGGCCTTAACTGCATCCCCAATTCTACACCCTAAGAACTGGCAGTGGTCAAAATGTCCTGCGCAAAAGAGTGAACTGATGTTTCCTGGGGGTGGGGAACCAAGCCCTGGGTCTCTAGACTGCAGGCAGAAACAGTTTCTGCTATTATTAGTTGTGGAACTATGAATGGCATAATAACTATTCTCCAGGATCAGAATCAATTTAGGAGATGCCTCTAAAGAACCTCCAAAAGTGGGGTGTCATCAGCCTCATTTTATAGATGGAAAGACTATACACAAAATAGTGTAGAGAAGGCTCAGAAAGCCTTTTTTTTTTTTTTTGTAAAGTGACTTTTCACAGGGTTCTAGAATAGAGCACATGCAGATTTTAAGGAAATATCAAAAATAATTTAGCAATTAAGACACTATTTAAAGTGCAATCATTTAAAATAAAAAATTTTAGGGTGGATAAAAATATCTTAAATGAAGATTTGCCTGGGACACTGGGTCCCACTCAGAGATCTGGAGCTAGGATTCCAATTCCTTTGGCCCATTCTTGAGTCAGTATTCAGAATCACCTGGCCCATTCTTCAGTGACTCCAAAGCTTAAAGGATGGCTGTTTATATACTAGCACAGACCTCAGGGGCATTCTGAAGACTCGGAAACATCTCTGTATGGCTCAGCCTGCAGAGCCAGGTAATCAAAAAGAGTTGACACAAGCCTGTGTCCAATCCCAGGGCTGAGTGGTGCTGGGGGTGGGGGAGGGAACGGAGGTGGAACTGGGGAGTGTCTAGATCTAGCCCTGACCCAAAGCCAAGCCTGAGTCCCTTGATGGAGAAGGCTGTGGGATCTACAGCCAGGTTTCCTTATAACATCCACAAGCCTCTCTTAGGAGACTTTGCGTTTTAGGAGAAGGCGCTGTCTGTACCTTTGTATAAGGGAAATGTAGCAGGAGAGGCCAGTTCAGAGGCAGGTAGGGGAACCAGCTTCTGAAGCAGGTCCTTACCTCTGCCTGTCCAAACCCCACCTCTCTGGTGTGCTGATCTTAGATTCTGAGGGGTTCTGGATCTATGAGAGGCAATCTCACACATAGTGGGGTGCACATGGGGACTGGAATTTGAAACAAGAAGTTCCTAGAGAAAGTGGGAAGCTGGGAGAAAAGATCTGGAGTCCAGAGTGGAAAGCCTGAAAGAGAGGATTTAGAAGCTGGGGTGAAAGCTGAGTTCTGAGGTAACACTGGCCCCATAGAAATGCTAATCAGATCACTCCGTTTGCTTGTTTCCTTCAAGGCCCCCAAGTCTCAGGGAGGGGCCAAGAATTTCTGGAGGACAGGTGTCTGGGAGGCAGATTGGCCTCTTACTGTGTACTACATGTTTGGGGAGGATGCTCCGAGAGACTAGGAAACTCGCAGAGGCTCATACTCTACCACTTTTAGAACCTCAAAGTCCTAACACCTCTCGCTGCCAAGCAGGCTTCCTGTTAAACAGTGCATTGGATCCAGACTCTCTGGATCATTAGGTAAAAATTTTCCCTATCTCCTTCTGGCTGGTTCAGACAGGCTGAGTTCAAGGGCCACCAGATAAATGATGGAGGCTGGCGGAGCACCTGTGTTTAACACCCTAAGCTGGAAAGAAGCAGGCATGTGAAAGAAAAGTAGACCCTAAATTTCAAATAAAAAACCCCACGTAACGGGTTTTATATTGCTATAGGTTACAATAATTCAATACTAATGATGTTATATTAACTGGCTGTTAAATGTTCTTGAGACTCTGAGAAGCACAGAGAAATCGGCTAGGGCTGCAAGAGCTTCAGTCCTGTCCCGGTTTATTTTTCCCCTTGCCCTAAGAGGGATCTGCTTCCTCTCTCCCTGCTTGAGCTTCACTTTTCCTGGGTCCGAGATCTCTGCCCAAATCTGAGACTTAGAGAGCTGGTCGGGACAGGAGCTAGGAGCCCTTAAGGCAGGGGAGGCTGGAGAATTGATATCTACAGAACCCTCAGCTCTTTGCTGGCCATTTCAGCAATGTTTACAGGCCCCGAAAGAGTGGGGTGTCTTCAACTCCTGTGGACTTAGGGTGCTACGAAATATGAGGGTCTTCCTGAGATCAGAAGCAGCGGAGGTGTGGGCGACCAGTGATCAAGGAGGGACCCGCCTGCAAAAGGAGAGAAGCCTAAACTGGAGGCTGGCAAGGAAGGTCCCAAGACACCAGCTCATGGAGATTTATGACTCTCACTCCCATCCACCAAATTGAAAAGAAAGACGAGCAAGGCCCGGCGGGAAGCACCCAGCATAGGGGCCTCCGAGCTCTGACCGGGTCCCCCGCCCTCCCGCCTCCCCGACAGCTTGCAGCCGAGCCTGGCCCTCCGCCGTCCCCGGGGAGCAGCGGGTTCTCCGCTCCCAGCCCGGCCGGCGGCGAGGCCGCTTCCAATCTGCCGGTAGGAGCAGAGGGAGCGAGCGGGGGAGCAGGGGCGCAAGGCCGCCGCCGGCCCAGCCTTGAAGAGGACAAAGTTTTCGTTCTGCGCGCTGCGAGGGGCCACTCCCGGGCCAAGATCGCGTTTGAGGGATGCCGCGCCTAACAATTCCACGGCGGCCTCAGACGAATAGTTTCCCAGGGGCCTTGGGCTAGGGGTAGGAGTGCGCCTAACGGGAAAGTCTGCGCTCCCCGGCGAGCTGCTGGGCTGGCGACTCTGGCCGCTGGGCCCCTAGTGCACAGGTACGCAGCTCTGCTCCCTCGCAGAGGAAAGCACAGTCGAGGCTGAGCGCAGAGAATCCAGGCCCCACCCGTTGCAGCTACTTTAGGATCTTGGGCCGAGAGGCTGATCCCAGAAAGGCGAGGAAATAGAGCGTAGCAGCGGGGTCTGGAGGATAAAGGGGGAAAGGGCCTATTTTCATTTTCAGCACTGCCTTGAAAATAGAACCCAGGCTAGCTACGGCTAGGTATTGACTACCAAGCTGGCTTAGATAGCTTCATCATCTTTGTGCCAAGTCAAAACTTGCATTGTCCTGTCTAGACGTATACAACATGCGCGCACACACACATACACACCACTAGATTCTCAGAACATGAGCCCCAGGGAGGCCACTGGTTGAGGATGAAGAGGTCACTGCCTTCTTTGTTTCTTCTGGCCATAGTCATATCCGTGGATCCCCTTAACATTCTAGACTTGATCTTTCCCACGGCTCAACTCTTGCCTCCGAGTAAAGCAGTGCTCGGTCTCTTTGAAAGACGTCAGGCTTAACCTTCTCCTCCAGGACAGCAGGCTCAGAGATCAGAAAGAGAAAACTCTCTCTCTCTCTCTCTCTCTCTCTCTCTCTCTCTCTCTCTCTCTCTCTCACACACACACACACACACACACAGATCTAGAACCCAAGCAAAATTCCTTCTACTAGGAAAAGGGTTCCCTACACATGCAGGTCTTTTCTCCATTGGGTTTTGCTGCCTTTCTGTGGGATGAGGAAGAAAGCTGGGAGGTAGGGAAGGGATCTACGACCGACCACAGTTCGGTGGGTTGGTAGCTTGAATAACTGTGGACAGGCTCAGGAAAAGGCTTTCCAGGCCACGCATCCTAACTACAGGCCATGCTGGCCCTGCTCCCACTGGGCTCTGCCCCTCTCGGCTAATCATCTTCATTAGGGGCGTCATCGCCGACCTAATGAAAGCAAACTGTGTGGAAATAGCCGGTAAACAGTTAGGTCTGTGCTGTAATTAATTCAGTGTCTCTTTTAATCAAACTGGAAAAGAATCGGGCTGCTGCTTGAGGAGCCGTGACATCACCCCCAAAATCAGCCGGAGCCAATCAGCGTCATCACTCCGGGGACACGTGGGTGAGTCCCCTTTTAAAAAAAAAAAAAAAAACAAAAAAAACAACACGACGAAAAAAAAAGAGAGAGAAACAACAACAAAAAAAAGAGCCAGCCCCAAAGTAAAAGTGACACAGTTCGATTTTTTTTTTTTTTAAGGAGGGGGGGCGAAGGAGCGCGCAGAGGACAGGTGAGAGCGAGCTGCAGCGGGAGCCGCGGGGCGCTGTCCACAGTGCTGACGGGCCCTGGCCGGGTCGAGCGAGCAAGCAGGCTCTCCGGGGCCAGCCAGGTGGAGCTTCCAGATCCGCAGGCCGCTACCGCTGTCCGCGGTGCTGAGGCCTCCAGGTGCGCTCTGTTCCGTCTGCCAGTAGCACAGCCCTGGCCGGCTGCGATCCGCCGTGCTGACCCCTGCTCTTGGCTACCGTTTGCTTGGAAGAAGTGTGCGGTTTGGATTTTGCTTTTTTAAAAAAAAACGATCTTGACTCAGATTCCAACAGCCTCTCATTTCTTCTGTGCCAAAGGGGCCCTCAGGTCGTTCTCCTACCTTTCGTCTCTCCCTAACTTGGTGCGCCCTCCTCCCATTCCTCCCTGACACTCCCACCACTACCCCCCCTCGGCTCGGCTGCTCGGCGCGGTGCTGCAGAAGACGCGTTGAACCCTTTTGGATGTAATGCGCAGAGGAGGTTGGCCCAGAGCTCCCGGGCTCCCCCAAGGCTGAACTCCGTCCAAGGTGTCCACAGGCTCCCTGCCCGCCTTCCCCATGCCAGCCCGCACCTAGGGGCAGGGGCAGCGGCGGCTGGGGTTAGGGGTGGGTGGGGAGCTTTTGGGGAAGACAGGTCGCAGTTTGGCTATGGAAGGCTCCAATGGCTTTGGGATTGACTCCATTCTCTCCCACCGAGCGGGCAGCCCCGCCCTTCCCAAGGGGGACCCCTTGCTTGGGGACTGCCGTTCACCCCTGGAGCTGAGTCCACGCTCAGAGAGCGGCAGCGACTGCTCCTCGCCAGCCTCGCCCGGAAGAGACTGTCTGGAGACCAGTACCTCGAGGCCCGGTGCGGCATCTGGCCCAGGTTTGGACTCTCACCTGCAGCCCGGGCAGCTTTCAGCCCCAGCCCAGTCGCGAACCGTCACCTCCTCCTTTCTGATCAGGGACATCCTTGCTGACTGCAAACCTCTCGCGGCCTGTGCACCCTACTCTAGCAGCGGGCAACCTGCAGCCCCTGAGCCTGGGGGCCGCCTTGCGGCCAAGGCGGGGGAGGACTTTCGCGACAAGCTGGACAAAAGTGTCAGCAGCGCCTCGTCGGACTCTGAGTACAAAGGTAAGGAAACAAGGGGGAAAACCAGAGGTGGGTGTTTCTTAAAAAAAAAAAAAAAAAAAAGTGACAGTTCGAAGTTGAGAGCACACACTTGGGGACAAGCACACAGGCACCTCAAAGGTCTAAGGTTGAGAGTTCGTCTTGCCTGGACCTCTCCAGCCCTAAGGTTGGACCCTGGGGCAACAGAGTTTAGTGGTGGTGTGTGGCCAGGGCAAGCTGAGGGAGATGGTACAAGGGAGCAAAAGCCTCACCAGATAGATGTACAAGCCTCACCAGATGTACAAAGCAAACTTTCTAAGTTCCTGACTGGGCCCACAACTCCTCCACCAGTTGTGCTGATGGACGGGACCCTCACCTTCTGAGGTTCCCTGGGAGGTGAGCTTTCAAAGGTGCTTGGAAGATGCTTTTTGTCAGAGTGAAAACCTCCCAGATCCCTTAGTACAAGTAGGACTCTTCCGGCCTTTAATCTGAATTTACCAATAAGAGGAGAAAGTGAGAGTATAGTCAGGGGCCACTGAACCTGCAAATGACAAGAGCAATTTGAAGAAGGTATAGCAGCCTGGCCAGCTGGTTCTGAGGTCGGTGGAGGGGAAAAGACCCCATATCCATATACAGCACTCTCTGAACTGGTTTAAGTAGTGACCACCAGGCTGTGTTTAAGACCTAGAATTCCTGAGTGACAGGTCCAGTTACTCCCAGTTTCGAGAATCTTTGTGATTATCTCCTTTTCATTCTGTCTTAACTAAGCTGAGGTGGTATTAAAAAGAAAGGGGAAGGCCCCTGTGTGGGTGTGGGTTCAAGGAGAGGGAGGGAAGAAAGGAAATGTTCTTTAGTTTGGTTTCTTATCTTTAGGCTTGGCCCTGACTTTAGCTGTGTATTAGGTCCAGGACACAGGTTCTTTCCAGAAGAAGTTAAATGGCAGAGGCCCTGGCTGTCAGAGGGAGAAGGGGAGAGCTCTCTGCCAACCGGCACAAACCAGGACCTGGTAGAGGTTGCTCCTGGCTTTGTAACTATTATAATTAATCCCCCAAACCCCTTCCTTGAACCAGTACTTAGCTATAAAATCAGCTTCGTTGCTGCTGTATCCCCTGGTGTCCAGTTGTGCTAAATTCCACAACTATTTAGTTAGAGTCACTTAATTCTTCTTCTCAACCAAGAATTCCTTTGAGGGTACACCTAGACATCAAACTGAACCCACTTGGGGGTTCTAACCCACATTATCCCTCTCTTCTCCCCTGGTGAAAATGACTAGGCCTCCTTCAACCAGGCCATGGACCCATCATCTCTAGAAAGCCTGAAGTTTCAACCCACAGCACTTAGGAATTGGTCTAGAGGTCTAGAGGCATTTGGGAAACTTGGCCCCAGCAGCCCCTCCCTCACCTGCTTAGCGAGGCAAAGAGAACTCACTTTGGAGAAAGGTGTGTGAGTGAAAGGCAGATATAATGTATCACATTGTGTGTGTGTGTGTGTGTGTGTGTGTGTGTGTGTGTGTATTATTCCTTACACTTTGCAACCAGCTCTACCTAGCTTCACGGTTAGAGCAAAGAGCAATTGAGTCCAGCCCTGCCTGTACGAACAGTTTCTTCCTTTTATGTTATTGCCCCTAAGCAGGATTTTGAGGAGAGATTCCATTTCGTTTAAGATAATTGGAATATCAATTTTCTTCTCCTGTCCCTGATGTCCCTGATGATATCTGAGCAGGGAGATGACGAGAGAGCCAAGAGCTGGCTGTCTATGTATTACTTAAACAGGTTTGGAGCACAGGATGCTGTAGAAAGTCCCTGCCACCTCGGGCTGTTGCTTTTGCACTTAAAACTCTCTGAATTGAAAAGTGTGTGTGTGGGAAGGGTGTACATCAGCAGAGTAAAGCCAGGTCCAGCACATTTCTCTCCCAAATGGGTGACTTTTGCAGAATTAGGTTTGACAGACTGAACCGGGAACCAGGTGGTTGCATCTAAGCTCATGACCACCTAGCTACAGAATATTCTTAGTTACTTCCTCCAAAGACAAAATGAGGCAGGGGCACAGGCCAGTCTCATCACAAGTTTCTTAAACAGTATTTACTGAAGTTGGAACAGGGCTTTAGAAGAAAGGCAGGTGGCAACAGTACACTGGCTGGAGCCCAGTTTCTTGTAGAAACCAAACCAGGACTTCACTCCAGTCAAGAAGGGTCTCTAGCCCTCAGGCTCTAGACTGGTGGGATGCAGGTTAGAGCCTGAGAAATAAACACAAGGTAGAGAAACAGAGTCAGACTGAACTGGGTGAGTCCCAAAGGCTCCAGCAGAGCCAGCAATGAACTAAAGGTACTGGCTTTTTTTTTTTTTTTTTTTTTTAATGTGTGTGTGTGTGTGTGTGTGTGTGTGTGTGTTATAAGTAGTCCAAGTCAATGGGAGTGTAAATACGATTTCTGCAATATCAAGTTTGAGCTTTGGATAAGGATAAGCTTTGGGCTTTCACGGGGAGAAAACTCATCTTTATCCCTGAGAGTTCTAAAGCCTCCCAGAAGAGGCAGAAGGCCGAAGGCTGTCTGGGGCACAGTTATTCCACGACGGGTGCTGGGGCTCCAGGCTCCCTCCTTGTCGGGAAGCACTGCCTTTCCGGTTGAAAAGCCTCCCTCCCCAGTGGCTCAATTAACCGGATTATTGTTTTCTACAGAGAGAAATCACCTCGCATTCGGCTGAACCCTGTCATGGCAAATGCCACGCACAATGAAACTCACTATAAAAAGAAAATAAAGAAAGCAGGGGGTAGGGTGGGAGCCCACAGCCTAAAGGGTTATTTTGGGAGAAGTGGACTATTCCGTTCCAATCTCCCCTTAAGAGAAGTTGATGGGAATGCCAGACTCTTTCGATTAAATGTGTTTTCTGTTAAGTCAACCCTAGCGAAAGTAGAGGAAAATAAACTAATCCGGCTCTGTCCGGTCCACGGTGGACCTCAAGAGTGGAGAACTTGAAGCTATTTGCCTGATCGAGGGCTGTCCACAAAATCGTTACGCCAGTGGGGTGGGAGCCACAGCAGACACAACGAAGCCCGGACCTCTGTGATGCGTGCAGTTCTTCGTGCCCGGGGACAACGAGTATTTCTCCCTGCGGCTGCCGCTCGCAGGTGTCTGCGCCCTGCCGGCCTTCAACCCGCATAGTTGGGAAGTGGCCTAGCAATCCATCGCTACGGATTCCTGGCCAAACTGGGCTCGGTGAGACGTGGGCACACTTATTTGCTCTTCGAGACGATGAAGTGTTGAGGAGCGAATAGAGTTTTGTTTCTCCGAGCGGGTTTTGCGCCCTAACGCGAGCTCACCACCCAGAAACCGGTTCTTGGCGAGTGGCAGACTAGGCCAGTCTGCCCCAGGCTGACTTTCTCTCTCCCAGCGTTCCAGTGTTTGTGTGTGTGTGTGGGGGGGGGGGGGGTGAGTTTCTTCAGATAGCTGCCAGCGGCTCTGCCCCAGGCACTTCCTAACACCATTTCCTCCTCCTCCTCCTCCTCCTCCTCCACCTCACTCACAGTTCACACCCTTCTTCAGAGGGCTAGGGAATCCTGGCACAAAAGCATCCCTGTGTGCTCGGTGTTCTTAGTGTTTCGGAAAACCAAAGGTCTGCGCCTAGTCGAGTTGGGAGTGGGACGCGAGGGTGCAAGCACTACCGAGCCCTGACATGCCCTCTGTGTCTCCCCAGTGAAGGAGGAGGGCGACCGAGAGATATCCAGCTCGAGGGACAGTCCCCCAGTGCGCCTGAAAAAGCCACGAAAAGCGCGCACCGCCTTCACAGACCATCAGCTGGCGCAGCTGGAGCGTAGCTTTGAGCGGCAGAAATACCTGAGTGTGCAAGATCGCATGGAGCTGGCTGCCTCGCTCAACCTCACTGACACGCAGGTCAAGACCTGGTATCAGAACCGCAGGTGAGGTTTCGATGCAGGGCAGGTAGGGACCTTCTTTCTGGAGCCTTGGGTCTCTTCCATTCTGTAAAAGAAAGAAAACTGAGGCTTTGAGAAAAAACCTTGCCCTAAGTCCCACAATGACTACACTGGCATTCAAGACAGGTAAACTGGCAAAGAGGCTAATAGAGATCCATGCTCTGCTCCACCCCAGCCCAAGTCCCCAAGGAACCAGGCCTACCTAGGCTAGGTTTGGAGGCCTCTGGGCTCTTCAGCTGGAAGGCCCAAGTCAGGAGGGGAGTGAAACTGGAGGTCCTGAGGTTGTAGCAGTAGGGCCAGTAGCCTCCTAGCATTTACAGTCAAGAAAGAACTCTTTTCACCCCAGTTCCTCTGGGAGATACTGGGAAACTGATGTTAGGATACTGGTCTTGAACCTGCTTCTTAATCTCCTTCTTGGACAGTCATAGGACTTAAATTCATGGGTAAGATACATGGGCACAGGCATGCCAGTCTGCATAGTAACACACTCTCCCACATACTTAGAGTCAGGAATTGTGCCTTCCATAAACAAGCCTCGGAACACACAGCCCCATTAATAATAAATACAGATTACGGCTTCAAGCATCAATAATTAAGGCTCGTTGCAGTAATTACACAATTATGACGATGAAGAATTATTCAGGGAGGGAAACAGGGCTAGTGTGGCTGAGTCAACCTCATGGAACCCAGGCAGGCATGCCCAGTCTCACCCCCACGTGAATGCAGAGGCTTTCGGTTTCACTTCCTCAGATCTGCCTTGCCCCAGGCCTTCCAATTTCTGGGCCTGAGAGATTTGGTCAGCCCCAGGCCTCAAACCTAGGTGCCCCGAGCATAGGCAGAGCAGGGGTAGAACGTGTATGTAGTCCTCCAGGGACATCTCTGCTTGGAGTCCCTTAGGCCTCTGGCTACGCTGGGGGTTGGCTACCCAAGTAGCCAGCTCCACCACCCTCTGTCACTCCGCTTTCATTAGGCCTCCCCAGGGGAAGCATATCCAGATGGTACCTGTGAGTTTGTATGTGCATTTTGGAGTCAGACAATCTGGCTTGGAGCAGGGGCTCTGCATGTTACTTGCAGACCATCAAGAAAACTGGCTGGTCCCTCGTTTTAATCTGTAAAATGGGGACAGCAGTCATGGGAAGCAGTGGAAGACAGGATGATTCATGATGCACTTGACTTGGGCACTCCTTTATTTATTATCAAATTAGTATGCTCCCTGTTGGCCACCCTGTGGCTCTCTGAGCCAAATACTAGGAAGGGGTAAAGGTTGTGGAGTGTCCTAATCCTGACCCCTTCCTCTGCCTTGATTTTGATTCCCAGGACTAAATGGAAGCGACAGACGGCCGTGGGGCTGGAGCTGCTAGCGGAGGCAGGCAATTACTCGGCGCTCCAGAGAATGTTCCCGTCGCCTTATTTCTACCCACAGAGTCTCGTTTCCAACCTGGACCCGGGTGCTGCGCTCTACTTGTACCGCGGCCCCAGCGCGCCTCCGCCTGCCCTCCAGAGACCTCTGGTGCCCCGCATCCTCATCCACGGACTCCAGGGCGCCAGCGAGCCACCCCCGCCGCTGCCCCCGCTGCCCGGCGTCCTCCCGCGTGCCGCGCAGCCTCGGTGAGGAGCCTTCTGGTCCCAGCCGTGCTCCGGGACCCCTAGCTCAGGCTGGGCGCGGGTGCCCCCCGTCGCCCCGGGGTAGGGCTCCCGGGCTCCCCACGGTGCCACAACCCAGTGTACCCGAGGGGGATAAATCCACTGAGACTATCCCTCCGCTGTGTGCTCTCTTCTGGCTGCTCCACTCCAGAGCCACTTCACCTGCCGGTTGTACATAAGCGCCCCTGCCCAACTCCCATCCAACCTGAGTCCCTGAGGGCTTCCCTAAGTGCCCCCTGTCCCTCAGCAGCAGGTGAGGGGACGCCGGTGACTGGCTCTCTCCCGTGCCCAGCCCTGGGTCCACTCTTCTTCCTGCGCCACTGCGGGACAGGATGGGAGTGCTGTACGGAGCTCCCCTCCCATCTCCTTCATTCTCCCTGAGCCCCGGGCTAGCGGCAGAGCTGTACATACAGTGTGCAAAGTGTATATGAAGTTATTTATTCGTGACCCATGAGCCCGTGACAGTGTCCGTGAATCAGTGAGTCTGTGGCCTGTGCCCTCCCCGTCCCGGGTGGAGCAGGAAGGGGCCGAGAGGGCTTGCCCATGCAACCGGGCACCCAGGACCCCCTCCCTTTCACCCAGGACCCAGAGCATCCAGGCTTCTTGGGTTCTCTTTTTTTAAATGTGGAAATAAACTTCTTACAAATGACCAGGCGCCTGTCCGCGCTACCGTCCGTTGGTTCCCGCTCAGGCCCTCTCCCACCCCTTCCTTCATAAGAAACTTCAGCATCTTACACTACATTTCCTTCCACTTGCAAAAAGGAAAGTTTTGTTTCCCTCTTGCCCCGCTCCCCGGTTTCTGGGTGCTATCTATGGTCATGCGTAGGAGACCCCGGCTGGACTTCCAGGGGTCTCCCCGTTTCCACATCGAGGCGAGCCTGAAGCTCTCGGCCTCTCCATCTGATTTGTCCCGCTTCCACATGGGGACCAGCGCCTAGCCTCCTTCTGCTGTGTGTCAGGGCACGAAGCACTCACTGAGCCGACTCATCTGGCTCAGACCAGGGCGCCGGCAGCTGGTGACCGGCCCCGCGGGCGCGGGGCAGACAGATGGACTCCGAGGCGGCTCCCCGTTACCCCACCCTCCTCGGCCTGGCGCCCTCCACTCTGGCAACCCGCAGCTCCTAGTCTCTAAAGCCTGGTAGGACCCCACCGGCCTTCGCGAGCTTGACGCCAGATCGGGCAACCCCCCTAACACATCCACACCCACCTACACACACCCCGCCCTTGCCCTGGGAGAAATAGATGCAGAGGAGGGGGCAGATCACACCACCAGCCTCTGGCTCCGAGATCTCAGGGGAGTCAGACTCCAGATCACGTTCAAAGGGCCAAGGTCATCTCCTGACACCGTTCAGTCTCCCAGGATAAGGGCGCAGGTGCTGCCCTTCCCCACACCACCTGCAGCATACAGACCTACAGGATGGAAGAAATGCCGGGGAGTGTGGATGCTTGCAAAGGCCCCTCCCAGCATTTCTGGCCCAACTGCTCTGAGAACCAGGCAGTGGAGGGAGGGGGTGTATTCAGGAAGCTCCTCCACCCCGCCCCAAACACAACCAGTTCGGCTACTGTTTCCTCCCCCCGGCCCCCAGCACCCTCACACCCAGACCATTCTTTTCTGGGGTGGTGGGGGTATTATTCTAATTTTGCAAAATGCACAGCAGCTAATTAAGCCGAGGAGCTCCTCGGCTTTCAAGTTCTTTTGCATGTGAATGCGGGTTGGTAAATCCCTCGATCTGGCTGTGGTGGGGTGTGAGGGGAGACTGTCCCCAACTCAGGGTTAATGAAGTGGGAAAGGAGTCTCTCATAGCCTCCTGCAAACAAAACCCCCCAAGCAACAAACCCTGCCCAAATCCTACATGGATTGACTTAAACCCAGGGGATAAGTGCTTTAAATTAATCTCATTGAATAAGAATGAGACCAAACAAAACTCTTTAAAATCATATTAAAAATCTATCAAAGGACAACTTGCGGTGGTGTGCTTTTCATTTTGTGAGAGTGGAGGAGGCAGGCTGGAGCAGCCACCCTCACATTTACACAGTGCAGTGTAAACCGCAGACACATTCTGACTATGTAATTGTCCTTGTACCGCAGAGGCGATTTCATATCTTACATTAATGAAGAACAAGGCTTCCCTACAAGTTTATAATTACAATATTTTAAATTGTCCTGCACATCCCATCTGTAATAATAACTCCACAACCTCTGCAGTGAGGTGGAGCTTGTACTTTCCATCCATTTAGAAGGCTAAATTGGTTTCTCTGTTCCTAACCCAGGAGCTAGGTGCCCTCATTTAAAACAGAAAAAAAGAATGACTATGAGAGACCTCCAGTGGACCAGACAATAGGTAGGCCCTGAAATGCACTCTCCCCTCTAAATCTGGACTCCAAAGGGTGGGACCAACCAACTTTTAAGAGGCTAGCTTTTCCAGCTGGCCCTCATCTACAAGGCTTCTGGAAACTGGGCTGCTTTTTTTTTTTTTTTTTTTTTTTTTTTTTTTTGTAAATAACTGGGGGCACTACTCTGACAACTTGGCTCTCTATTTTTCTATGGTCTAGCAGACTGAGAAAGTCTGATGGTCATGGAGGCAAATTGAAAAGGCCTGTTAATCCCTTCTCTACCAGGGAAACTTCTCATTGGAAAGGCCTGAAGTTCCCATGTCTGGGAGTGGCTTCTGCTGGCTGTGTGAAGTGCTGGGCCCAGCTACTGGCAGCTTAGAATCACTAGCACTGTGAGGAGGCCTGCTCCCTCTTCTGTGCCAGGGAGGAGAGAAATCAAAGCAGACCTCTGACTATCAGAACCATTCTTAGCTGGGCTCCGCTTGGCCCAGGCTTCTGTGGGAGTGGAGGAGACCCATGATATCCCACTGCAGACAGCAGCATAAGAGCTAGCTAGCTACTCTTCAGTGGTAGCTCTTCACAAAATAGACAGCAGCTGGGCTGCAAATGGGGAAGGCTTTGGACCCCAAAATAAGCACTCTACAACCACAGCACTTCCTTTGCTGTCTGAATCTTTAATATGGTACCCAGGCTGATGTGAGAAAAATGCCAAGTCTGGGACCTTAGAAAAAGGTCTGATTAAAAATACACACAAAATCAGACCATATACACTGGAACTAACACTGTGTCCAACTGGTACTTGGGATGTACGTCCTATGAAGACCCATAAGAGATTCATTTTAAGGTTGTTTAAATTTAGAGAACATCAACCCTAAATCTGCTGAGTCTGCCTCCTGATGACTGGGTACTATGTTGCCTAAGCAGCAAGTCCACTAGCATCTCTGACAAGACACCCTTGCTAGTTAGAAAACTACATGTGTAAATTTCAACTTTAGGGTTAGTCATTGCTACTTCAGTAAAGTCCCAGCCAACATCAAGGCCCTGCAACTGAGCAGGGCCCATTGCTGGGAAGCAGACAGGTTTTTATGTGGCCATCTCCAATTACAGGCACTAATCCTGTTCTCACACAGCTAGTTAGCTCTTCATAGTCTGATCCCTCATTTCCCATCAAAGCATGTGAGTCATTACAAATCTGAAGAAAGGTGGCTGATTTGTGCAGTCAGTTCCACACCTGCTGCAGCTTCAGAGTATCCTTACAAAGGTCACCAACAGGCTTCTGAGTCTATGACTGCTAGTACTGGCAAGACCGTGCTACCCCTGCACAGGATTTTTCCTAGTGTGGGTATTAACTCATCTTCCACCCTGCCCACTCTCAGGAGAGGAGAAAAGTGGTACTTGCCCCAGGGCTTCAGAGAGCCTGGGTGGGCTGGGCACACAAGAACCGGGAGGAAAGCAGGGGCAGACTAGTGTCTGAACAGAGCATACTTCGCTTTAACCCTCTCCCTCTCTCTCTCTCTCTCTCCAGTCCTCCCTCAGTAATGTCCAAATCTTACATTTATTGGGAAATCAATACCCTCCAGGGGTCCTCTTTCAAACCGCCCACAAACACAATAGCTGTGGGGGTTCTGGGTCTAGGTCACAACACAAAGACCTCAGACCTCCAAGGGAAGACAAGTTCCAATGGGAAAGGCAAGCTCGGGTGCTGGTGCCTTTTGACTTCAAAGGCAAATAATAAAAAGGCAACAGTAAGTCAATTAGCCCAGAGAGAGCGAGTCTTCTGGAGACATGAAAGGGGAGGCAATGCGCATGGTGATGTGCTGTGTTCATGGAAGAAAGCAGTGTCACTGGCAACACATTTGGGTTGTGGCCCAAAGTAAAGCTCTCTGGGTCCTTCTGACAGAACATGTGGACACTAAGAATTTTTAGTTATTCAACAAATACTTTATCCCTTTGTACAAGTTCAGTTCCAGTTTCTAACATTCCACCATACAACACTCCTGAAATACATGAGTGGCAGCTTCACTTGGCAAGCTCACCGGGAGCCACGCTTCTAGGCTGATGTACAGGATGCTCTGCTATCCCTGTGCACAACCTTGCAAGAGGCTTGAGCAAAGGCAGGAGCACTGGCTCCTGCCTGCCAGTTTCTATCAGAACTCTTTTTCCAACAAGTGAGGGTCTGTGTTCAGGGAAAGGTGCAGGAAGCTTCCCTGATAGGAACAGCCCTGGGGCCTGTCCATCCATCCTGACTTGGTCCTGTGGAGGGATTACAAACAACCAAAAGCAGCTTTCTTCCGGCTGTGGTGAGCCTTCATTCTCTCCATGGTCTGGGCTTGCTGTCTGCTCTGCTTTCCACTCTTGGTGCTGCTGGCTGCCAGCCCACTCGAGTATTCTGAGTGCAGGACTTCAGCGGGTACAAGGTGGTGCTTATTCCAGGTCTTCCTCCGAGGGTCAGGCCTGAGGAACAATAACAGCAGAGGGGAAGACTTTAGTGTTTTTCTTTCCTACTTGGAAAGAGGCTGACAGCAGCTGGCTGTGAAACCAGGAGGCTGACATTTTTGTATTAGCAGAAGAGCAATCTCTTCAGTAGCACTTGTTTTGATATTCTATGCACCAGAAGATTAGATACGGTGCTGACAGATTTTCATAACGGTGGCAAAATATCATGGCATTTTTAAAAGTGAGGCTTTGTTCTGTGTTGTTTTCACGGGGGTGGGGGGGTGGGGGGAGAGGAAACGTACACTTTCACTCTCTGATGGCAAAATGAGGTGCATGAGACAGCAGTTTGCCTGTAGATGGTAAAGCCCACAGAAACTCAACAGTGCAAACAGTTAGCTGCAAAGCTCTCATGTGCAGGGCTTCAGGGCTGACCCTTGAGGGCAGACTGTAGGCACAGGGCCCTGCTAGGCCAGCCTCGAAGAAGGCAGGGTATCACCCTTATCCTGCCAAATGTATGTCCAAGTGCCATCTGAGCATAGCCACTGCACAGACCTGGAGCCCGAAGGAGCTCAGTCCTTGTCCTGACTCACAAGATGCCAAAGTCTGGTATCAGGTTCAGTACAGAAGCCCAGGAACTTCAGGAAAGACAGAGGTCTCACCACTTAATCAGAAAGTTTGTAGGAATTCAATAATACACTGAGGTGAGGATTGGAACCATAAGAATAAGACACACTAACTCAGAGGTCATGACCAATAAGTCCATACAGGCTTTCTGGCAAGTTCTTCAGCACCCCACGACATTGACCTAGGAAAACTCAGTGTAAGGAGATCAAAAAGGCCACTGGCTGCTCTCTGGCTTGACAAAATAAACAAGTCCTTTAAAATTCAAGAATCAGACACAGCCAGCACTGTGCTATTAACCTTATTAGGGAGGTTGAAGATCCCACTATAATGAAGGTGAAGACATTTATAATCCCATCCAGAGCACAGGGCTGCAGTTATAAGGTCCTATTTTTTCTTGCAAGAAGAGTCAACCTTGCTAGGAAAAGATTTGAAGGAAGGATGTGTTAGCAGTGGCAATCAGGGCTGGAAGTTTATTCAGTAAGTGTGCTGGGGCAGGGCATTACACAGGGAAGCAGTCACTGTTATCTTCAGTTTACAGGTAAGCACCAGGGACTGGGGGGTGAAAAACTGCTAAGGCCATGTAGCTGGCATATGTAGGTATGAATCACCAGCCACTCAGATACTGCTATAGGGAATCATGATCAGAGTTATACAGGGGAAAGTGAGGCCTGCAAACTGAAAATTGCTGCCAGGTGTGCTTAGGGTGGAGACAGGGTCTCCTTACAGTGAGTGCCCCACTCTTACGGAGCAGTACTGTTGTCCCTGGATTTCTCTTAACCTCTGAGCCATCTCTCCAGCCCTGTCCCTGGATTTCTCATATGGACTGCCACGTCTCAGGCTAGGTCTCAGCTTCTAGACCTGTGCATGGAGATAAGCTGTAGTGATTGGGCACTGACTTGCTCCACAGCAAAGGATGCAACTTCCTGCACTTATATTTTATTTTTAGTCAGACAGAGCAAAAAGTTCTGACAGGAAGGGAAGCTTTTTCCCCCCTCTCGTTTGAAGTAGATGCTCACAATGTGTATAATTTTAAATGTAACAATCCAAGTTTCAAGATATGTAAAATATCAGTCAAAATATTCTCCCCAGCAAAAGTGCTTGCTCCTGCCATCACTGTAGATAATAGTTACCAGAGAGAGTCTCACCTGGTGACTGATACGTGAACTGCCTACAGAGCAAGTGGCAGGCTGTGGGAAGCAGCTCAGAGCATCATACCTATGTCTTCAGCTGCCCGATGCAGACATCTCCATAGACAACATACCCTACAAAAGACCCTGTTCACAGGTAAAGACCTGAGTGGGGCAGTAGAAGGTAAGCTATGGGGCTACACTGCTAGACCAACTGTGGAAAGCATGTCTTGGGGTTGGGGTGGGCTCAGGGCAGTGTAAGCTTAACGAACAGAGTTATCTTGCCCATCTTCATGTATCCTTGACACACTTCCTAGCCATCTCATGCAAACCCAGCAAAACAAGCAGGTACCTACACATTCTAACTCAGGCCACTCTGAAGGGCCTTACTGCTGTCACAAAGATGCCCCATCAAGATGCACTTTTCCCACAGCTAGCTCCCAATTTCCTCCTTTGTTCTTAGGCCTATAACTAAGATGGTGCAGTACAGATGGGAAGGTGAACCGTTCTAAACCCAAGCATGCCTTCTGACAAGCTGCCGTTCTCCGAGAATTCTGCCAACTTTCTAGCCCTCCAAATGCCCGGACACTCTGACTCAGGCTTCCTGAGCATCCACTGTGGAAATCTTGTGGTTACCAAGCAACAGATCAGTTTATCTAACTGCAGGAAACTCCCTTGCAGTAAAGACTGAAGAACCTGCTCTCCAGAATGGATGTCACTTACTGCTAGTAAGGCAGTCAACCTAACTAGTAATCACCCCACTGCCACCAATATCCCTGAAGGAGAGATATTATTTTAAGGTGTGTTACATTTGTTTATGCTGTGGAACATTTGTTTAGTGATGAAAATATGTGTTGTATTCTTTTGTGTTTCCTCTGTTTAATGCTGTGAAACTGTGTTACTGTGCTGTCTAAAATACCTGATGGTCTAACAAAAAGCTGAATGGCTAATAGCAAGGCAGGAGAAAGGCCAGGTGGGGCTGGCAGGCAGAGAGAATAAATGGGAGAAAAAGAAAAAAGAACAAGAGATCAAGGAGAGAAGGATGGTAGAGGCCAGCCAGGAGTAAGAGTGAAAGTAAGATATAAGATATACAGAAGAGAGGGGCTGGAGAGATGGCTCAGAGCTTAAGAGCACTGACTGCTCTTCCAGAGGTCCTGAGTTCAATTCCCAGCAACCACATGGTGGCTTACAAACATCTGTGATGACATCTGGTACACTCTTCTTTATATTGTATACAAAATAAATAAATCTTTAAAAAAAAAAAAAAAAGCTGGCAAGAAACAAGCCAAGCTAAGGCAAGGCATTAGTAAGTAAGAATAAGCCTCTGTGAGTGACTTATTTGGGAGCTGGGTGGCTGGCCTCCCAAAGAGCCCAATTGCAAAAGCAACCAACAGAGGACTGCAGAGGACTCTCTCAACTTGACCTACAAATTCAACAGGAGTCTCCTATGCAAAATGCAATTTAACCAGGGCTGTGTTCAGAGTTCTTTTTCAGGACAGGACTTATTATTTTCACTCACTCATTCTTTCATTTATTTTTTGAGACACAGGGTTTCTTTTTGTAACTGGGTGTCCTTGACTCACAGAAATCCATCTACCTTTGCCTCCTGAGATTAAAGATGAGCACCAATACACTTGGCTCAGGACAGGAAAAGATGTTTTTAATCTACCACTATTTTATCATCATCATCACATTTAAATAGCTTTAGAGCCATGTGCAGCAAGGTCTTTAAGATTTGAAACCATCAAACATACCTTCTCTATGATAGATGCTGCTCGGGATCCACCCTGGTTTTATGGTGCTTTAAGGCATGAATGCAACTACTTCTTCCCAAGAGTCACCTATAACACTCAACAGTAAGTCCAAGGTAATCTTAGACTATAAATTTTTAAGTAACTATTGGCTTTTACTTTCTAGTTTTAAAAATGGGTATGTAGTCATTTAATAATGAGGAAAAAAATCAGTATATTCTCTTTACAGGAAAGTGTAACTTGTCCTATGCTCAACCCTCAAAGTATTTGATTTTCTACTTATGAAAGCTTCATTGCCTTCTGGCCTCAGATTTCTCAAGCCTTCTTCTATTGCACTGTAATTAAGATAGCTCAAAGGACAAATGCTTCCTTTCTAACTGCTTTCTTTCTTTCTTTTTTAAAAAAGATTTATTTATTTATTACATATACAGTATACAGAAGAGGGTACCAGATATTATAGATGGTTGTGAGCCACCATGTGGTTACTGGGAATTGAACTCAGGTCCTCTGGAAGAACAGTCAGTGCTTTTAACCTCTGAGCCATCTCTCCAGCCCTCTAAGTGCTTTCTAATCTGGAAGATTCTGGGTGTAAGTACACAGTCCAGAAGGCAGTGATGACCTCAGGTGATCAGTTTCTCCATTTTGCTTGTCTAACTGAGGAGGAAATGGCAATATACCATCAAGGGTTCTCTTGGTTTTCAGATGACAGAAGAAGAAAGCACTTTCCCCTAGGACAGCATAAAAGTCAGGTGAAACAGCAGCCAGTGTGGGAAGATCACCTTGCTTCCTGAAGGGGAGCATGCCATCTAACATCTGAACTGATGGGAAGGACATATCTGGGCCCAGCTTTGGGCTGTTTGGGCAGAGATGTTGGCCAGCAGGCCAGCCACCCAAGGTTGCATCTTTGATTCTCAGGATCGAACTAAGTTGAGTTTCTGTGTCTTAGTGGGCCTTGTTGCAGCAGCAGGAACAACAGAAGTCAGTCCTAAGCATGATTTGTTGGTTAGTATTTTGTCAGCTTGATGAAGGCTAGTCACCTAGGAAGAGAACCTCACTCACTTGAGACACTTCTTGATGAATGACTGATGTGGGGCTTTTTTCTCTCTTCTCTTCTTCTCCCTCTTTCTTTCTTCAACCCTCCCCCCACCTTATATAAAACTCTAAATGACAAAAAAAAAAAAAAAAAAAAAAAAAATCCACAAAACATTGATGTGGGAAGGCCCAGCCCACTGTGGCTCTGGGTGGTACGAGAAAGCAGGCCAAACAGGCCAGGAGAAGCCAGACATTAAGCAGGACCCCTCCATGGTTT
The DNA here is from genome assembly GCA_004025045.1 of Sigmodon hispidus. NCBI lineage: Eukaryota > Metazoa > Chordata > Mammalia > Rodentia > Cricetidae > Sigmodon > Sigmodon hispidus. Next base: position 35,327 of record PVIH01002871.1, read on the forward strand.
CTGCTTCACTTCCTGACTCTGGATTCCTGACTTGCGTTCCTGCTCTGACATCCCTTAGAGATAGACTACGAGCTATTAGCTGAAATAAACTCTTTCCTTCCCAAGTTTGCTTTTGGTCACAGTATTTATTACAGTAATAGAAATCCAAGGAAGACACATGAACATCTGACATTCATCAAAGAATAAGGCTATCGAGGAATGAACCAGAACTTGGAGTCCTTGGCTGGGAACAGGCACAATGTTAGGAGTATCAACTGAGGGAAATTGTTTGCTGATTCTAGGACTCATGCACCACGTAGGGGAAAAGAGAGGTCCTACCTGGTAACTCAGGGGAAGAGCTGAACCAGAATCCTTCAGTGGTAGGAACTCTGAGCTTACTTAACCTAGATGGCCATGCTGAGAAGAGGGGCAGAACTTGCTGGCAGTAGTTGGAACCCCAGCTCTGGCACTCACCCAGCTGACAAGCTGAAGTAAGCCACAAGTTCAGAAAGGTCCTGAGCACAGAGAACAAGCAGAAGGAGCATGGAAGAGTATTGGTGTTATTTCACTTCTATGTAAAACCATTTTGGATCATGTTAAGGTGGAGAAGTAGTAGGCAGACCTGGAAAATGAGTATATATAAAACAGCTATGTGAGAATACCAAGATCAAACAGTTTAGGGCAGAATCTTGGACCCAAATCCAGGATTCAGCCCTCTGGGCCTCTCTTGTCTAACACCTCTGTTTGTTACCTGGGTGATACTCTGAGTCTACTTAGCACATTTATAGAGAGATGACAGCCTATCCACAAGTCTCTACTGGACTAAAAGGATGGGTTCAGAAGGTGGTCTTCAAGTAGGATAGCTATGAGGCCTTGACCCTGAAACGGGAAAGGAAATGTCATGTGTGCTATCATCTAGCTGACTTGTCAGATCTGACTTGGACTTGGAAGGCCTACGATGGATTCCAGCTCCACCACGCTGACAGCAGTGTAGCTTCAGGCAGCCATCTCTATAGCCATTACAGGATGAAAGCATATCACTTGTGGCAGAGGGCCAGTGAATGGCTGTGGGTGCACACTGAGTCACAATTCCTACAGTTACTTACCATGAGCTATACCACCAGATGTGCCTGCATGGGCACTTGTGCTAGGCAGTCTCTGCTCTATGTGTGAATGGTTTCATGAACCAGATGAGTAAGTGTTGACTAATAGGAATAATATGGGAAAGTGAAAAGAGGAGGAGATAAAAGGTTACAATCTGATATCTGGCCCTGAATTCCTATAAGTAGCAATTCCTATAAGTTGACACCAACACCTCAAGTTTCTGTACGCAAATAGTACATACAAAGCATTGGAGTCTCATAGAGAGTCACTGTGGAAATTCTGGCCTGTTTTCAGGGAACTTTAATGATGTGCTGGATCTATGCCCACTATGGATGGACATCCCTGAAAGTTGGCAAGCCACTGAGACACAGGGCTTACCAAGTACAGGACATACCAATCATCAGCAGAAAGCTCAAAGAAAGAGAGGAAGGCCAGGCTAGGGTACAATCAGGAAGTGGGATAGGGGAAGAGAAGAAAGCCTTTCCTGGCCATTTTGCACAGCACTATAGGTGATAAGCTTCTGCCCTTCCCACTTTACAGAGGCTGTCACCAAGTGCTAGGGTTGAGACTACCCAGGAAGGGCCAACTCCAGAACCAGGCCTTTTCTATGGCACTGGCCTTCCTCTGCACCCAGAGAAACAGACACCACTTCAGAGCCAGAACTTACCTACAAGTATCTCTTTGCAAGCCTGCTGTCTGCTATCTCACAAACAGAGCTGTAAAGGCCCACCCTAGGGTTCAGTGCTTAGGTGGTGTGAAACTCTGTTCTTCTATATACAATCCTGTATCCTGCTCTAAGTCCACTTCTTTGGTTACACGAAGAATGATCTCACACAAAACAAAATTCTTTTGGGCTTGAAAGATGGCTTTCTGGGTAAAGGTGCTTGCTGTGCAAGCCTGCTGACCTGAATCTGATCACTGCCCTAAACCTCATACAGTAGAAGAGAATGGACACCATGTCTTCTGACCCCCACACGAATACTGCAGCACACCCTGCATTCATACATACAAACACAGTAAAAGAAGAGAAAAAAAGTCTAGTCCCCGTACAGGGTTACATATTTGTTACAAGAATAACACTAGAAACCAAGGGTACTTCAGTAGAACATGTAAGGGTACAGAGAAGGGAGTGGCTTAACCTGAGCTCTAGTCTCTCATTTGGTCACTGAGGACTCTACCACCATCAGTGTCTGGTGGGGTCTCCACAGAATAATGTACATGAGACAATTAGCTTGGCAGACAGCATGATTCCTTGAGAGAGATGACCTTGTTGCCGTCAAACAACTCTCATTTCACAAACTGAGTGCGGCACACTGGTGATCTGGGAGGCTGGTTCGTAATACTTCTCCTCCCCTTCAGCTTTTTAAAATGGCCTGGCTGTCTCTGAATTCATAGAGATCCACCAGCCTCTACCAGGATTGAAGTCATGCTCCACTGTACCCAGTAGCATCCCTCATCTTGATATTCAACCAGTTAATCTTATTATTTTTTGAACTGCTACTTATAGGAATTCAGGGCCAGAGTAAAGGTGACATTTGAAAAAGACTTGGAGGGGATGGAGAGATGGCTCAGAGGTTAAGAGCACTGACTGTTCTACCAGAGGTCCTGAGTTCAATTCCCAGCAAAACCACATGGTGGCTCACAACCATCTATGATGAGGTCTGGCGCCCTCTTCTGTAAAACTGTATGCATAATAAATAAATAAATAAAAAAAAATTAAAAAAAAAAAAAAGAAAAAGACTTGGAGACATTTCATACAGATCAAAATCAGAAGGGAAGGCCTTGGCTAAGTAGGAGTAGGGCTGGCTTAGAAAAATCAGCTCTCACAGGAGGGTTTTAGGGTGATGAAAACTAAACCGTGGGCAGCAGGGGAGAGCTGAAGCTACCGTGTTCTCTCTTGACTTTCCAGTGACAGGAGCTGGGTAGGCTAGAGCAGGCAGTTTAATGAGAACTACTCTGCTGCAGCATGCTGCCTCGTCAGGTGTGGCCAGTTTGTGGGGCCAGCTACAGCTTCTAATTCCAGTGCCTGGATGACTCCAGCAACAGACATCACCATCTCCAACATCCTCTCAAGAGAGGCTGAGTAGGCTCCGGTTCTTTGTTATCAGCTCTGACCTTGTGACAGAAAGCATACCCTATGACTCCTGCTGTCTGTAGGTGACTCAGGTGTAGAGGAAGCTTGAAGTCACTGTGAATTCCCTCTAATCACCTCATTAGCTGGGTGGGGAAGAGGGTGTGTTTGTTCCACAAGGAGGCAGAAAGCTGGTAATTACATGATGCCAGATAGAAAAAATAGTGGCAGAAACAAAAGGGCAGATGTGAAAAGGTTGTATGTACAGAGCCGTAATTACCCCAGAGTCCAGGGCAGCAGAGTATACAGTAGTACTAGAGCTGCAGAGAGGAGGGCCCACATGGCTAGTCCATCTGGGTGGGTCGGTGCACACACATACTGTGAACTTTTGACAGGTAGGCTTAGTACCCTGTGTGCTTAGAGGTTGGTTCTCTGTCTAGAAGAGCCTAGTCATTCATCCAGCCACCTTCTTTTTGTTGTTTTTAAACTTTATAAACATTGATATTTTGCCTTGGGTTTCAGGTTTCCTGGAACTAGAGTTACAGACAGTTGTGAGCTGCCATGTGGGTGCTGGAAATTGAACCCAGGTCTTCTGGAAGAGCAGTGCTCTTAACGGCTGAGCCCATCTCTCCAGCCCTCAGTCACCTTTTTGACAACCTCAGGACAAGGACTCTAGAGCACCCAGCCTGCACTTCCAAATTTACTGCCTGGAGAAAGGCCCTTTGCATAGCTCTTCTGCTCCTAGTTCTGTGGCAAAAACACTATAGGCCTGCCTGTCACATTGTTAAGGACATAGTTTCCAGTTCCCAAGTTAAGTCTGTAGTCACCTCTACGTGACTCTCTATGACTGAACTGTGGTTTTTGGGGTAGAACCTGGGCACTTGGTTTTTCATAGTGCTCTTCAGCAGATTTTAGGAGTAGATTCTGTTTTCCCTTCCATGTCCATCTATCTTCACAGCTCTTGCTGATGGTCTTATTTCTCTCTGGTCCTCAAGGGAGAATGAGATCTGGCCTGGATGAGTGGGTAGAAGCAGTGATGGTAGCCTGCTCTCTTCCATATTCTCACCTGGGAAGCCAGAGAGACAAAGGGCAAGCTAGGCCAGGCTGATCTTACTGGAGACTTCCTGCAATGCAATCTTCTCCACACAGTTCCTCCATGTGGTAGTTATCTTCACAGCTTACTAAAATAATAACTGAGCTCACTTCCCTTCATAGAACAATTCCTTTTCTCTTCCCTTAGAGTTTTAGAATAATTCCACTCACTAAATCCAAAGTATTTCCTCTGTTGCTATCATGTACCAGAAGTGTGTTGGGTGAATAGTGAACATTAACCTGATAGGGTTTCTGCTAAGGCACTTCAAGAGACATTAACCACACACACATAAAAATGACTGCATCAATTGAATCAGAACAAGTGAGGATATCTGCCTGCTCTGGCAGGTCTGAGAGGCAAGGGAGAGAGCCTAGGCCAGGTCTAGGCCCAGGTTTTGAGAGTGACAGCAGGTTGTCAGTTGAGAGGCCACCAAGGCCCATGGGGAAGCAGGTGCTAAGCAACAGGATGTCACCAAAAGGTTCTCAGCCAGGGCTGAGCAAGTTTAAGGGTATGAGTGGGCTGCCTGCATGGCAGCGGCACAGGGGGTATGGAAAGAGACCACCCAGGAACTCAGTTAGCAGCCAATAGCCGATCCTCATGAACACAGAGTTTTGGAAGTCAAGGGAAGAGATGGAGTTAAGGAGGCCCAAGGGACCAACGCTGTGTGCAATAGGATGGACTAGGAGAGCACCAACTCAGGTACAGTATACACATGAAGAAAGCCTTGTGCTTCCAAGTGTGGCTGTGCCCAGCCTCTCATCTCAAATTTGGCCAATCTGTTTTTTTGCAGAATAACTGGCTCAAAGAAATTGAGAAAAATTTCACAATGGGCAGGATTCCAGGTTTTCCTTCAGCTAATTAAGTGATATTAGGGAGGTTGTAAATGCCACGTAAAAATTGGCAGCAAGCTGCTCCTAATGATGAGGATATTGCTTCCTAGGGTGATGCAGCTGCAGCCTCTTAGTGCTCATCTTCAGGGGACCTGATTCTGCTTTCAAGGTTGTTCCAGAGTGCTGAAAGGTTGCAGCTACTTCCACACATACTCTGGTCCTCAGTCTCAGGAATACTCTGATACTGAAGGCCAGCAGAAGGGCTAAACAGTCACAGGGCCATTGCCACAATGGCTAAATGCTTGTTTTTTTGGTTTTTTTTTTTTTTTTTTTATACAGACATTGAAGCAATGTTTAATACTCAGCATCTGGCTTATCCCCACCATGAAGCTCAAGTGCCTGCCTTCAAGAGGCAAATGAACTGAGGTACAGAGAAGCAACAGCTTGCCCAAAGGCACACAAATATACACGTGACTCAGCCAACCTGTAGTGTATGCTCTAATAGACTTGAGCAGGGGGAGGACAAGGGAGACAGCTAATGGGGGACAAACAGAACCAACAGCACATAGGGGTGTTTACAATGACATGGTAGTGAAGGCTGTTAACAGGAACAGTGTGCCCACACCAGAGCTTGCAAGCTCTCCCGTGATGAGGCATTTGTGTTGATTCAGGTAGAAGCAAGTCTCTCTACAAGGAGCTGCCTGCCATATATGATTTCCATAAAGATGTTTACTCATTTTGAGACATGAAAGACTTGTAGGGCATTAGAAGTGTGGAGGTTAAGGAAATGCTTGGCTCCGCTGGCCTGGCCTGGTAGAGCTAGCCCTCAGCAAGCCCTTCTCCCTGACCATGCACAGCCATATCTAGGAATCTTACCTTGATAATAACATGGGAACTACTACAAACATCTTGGCTAGGATGAACTGAGAGAACTGATACAGGTAAAATAAAATCATTTAAGAACAGTTAATAACTGATATTGCCATTCCTCTATTGATTTTAAATAAGAGAAGCTGAGAGCAGAGAGAGAGATTAGAATCTGATGATGCCACCCCTGATGACCACACTGGAGGTGACAGCAGAAGCAGGGATAACTCACTCCCTTAGAAAAGTGGTGGTGAGTGTATGTAGTGATCTAGAAACTGCATATTCACATTTCCACACTGGAAATGACACCAGCTTTGTTATTTTGAAACCATTTCTCTCCAAGTGAGAGGGAATCATGGCCCTAACAAAGTATGTCCTTGAACTTACCTTACTCACACGTGCCTAGACAAACACCCTGGCCAACAGTCCAACTGTCCTTGCACAGCAGATAGGCCCTGTCCCCATGTCTCCAGGGAAGACGGCAATTTTAGAGGGCTATGTTACCACTTTTGCTTCCTGGGAACTGCTGTTTTGTGATGAATGTTGCTAAGGGGCCATTCAATATTTTACCAACAGCACCTGTGTACATGCACATGTAGATGTTTGGGGTGGGGGCTGTTGACAGGTTTGTGTGTAGGTGCCAGGAAAGGTTTTGTGACTATGACTGTATTCCCATGTGTAGAGAGATATTTCTGTTCCCTTTCAGAACTGAGGGTGGGGGAACTGACAGAGACTTGAATGCTGAGATCTCACTAGAAATATTACTTATTTTCTTGTTCTGAAAATGGATGTGCAAAAGAAAAACAGTCATTTACATGAAAGACAAAATCCCTTTGCCACTGTATGGCAGTGCCCAATATCTTAGTCCCTTTGAGCAGCACCTAGGTTTCCCGTTTGAGGATGACAGGCTCACTGCCCCCTGGCCTTTGCTAGCAGATATCATGATTTGTGGATAGCATGTAATCATTCTTTCTGGCAGTGAACACCAGAAGCTGGGAAGCAGAGCACTCGAGGACCTGGGGCCACTATTACACTCATCTGCACGAGACAGAAGGAACCTGTTCTCTTTCTTGACAGGCAGAATTCAGAGAAGACATTCAGTTCAGAACAATAATCATGGCCACAGCAGGCCCAATTCTTTGCACCTTATAGGGTTTAAAGGCTTTTCTTTCCAGTCCTCAAAAAACAGCAAGTGGCATTTGCTTGAGTCCTGATGGAGAAGTGTGGACAATCTGTCAGGTTCCCTCTGCCACTCACCCTGGCCACAATTATATGGTTCATGTGCAGATTAGCTACAGAGTCATTCCCCTTCCAGGAGTGACAATACTTTCCCAAATACAAAAAGGTACCTACTGTCTCTTCGATGCCCGTATGTGTTAGAAAGTCAGGGGCAGGGTGCATGGTGAGAAAGGCCTTCAAAAGAAGGGCACAACAACAGAGAAGGGCTGTTACAGAGTGGTGACATGGTAAGAACAGAAATCGGCACAGCCACTCACAGTAATCCTGTGACACACTGCTGTCACTCACTGCTGGCTCCCCGCTGCGCCAGCCAGACATCAAAGACTGCCCCATACCATCTTACATGCTCTTTAGCAGCTAATCAGCCCATTCTTCCCGGAATAAAGCCCTGTTCAATCAGCTGCTCACAGGGGTATAGTGGACTTGGTGCCCATCTGCTAGCTAGGGTCAGTTGAGACATGAGGTGGCAGTTGCTCTCTCCCCAGTGGCTTCTCAAGGTAAGGTCAACACTGCCACTAAGTCATTTGCTTCCCAGGACCCCATGAGACTGGAGCTGAAAGAGGAGTCTGAGGTCAGCAGCTCTAAGACCACTATCCTCCACTGGGCAGCCCCTCTTCCCCTTGAAGCCAGGCGCTGACCAAGCTAGTAGGCAATGAGTGCTTCCTGCTGAAAAGAGCAGGACAGCCTGCATGGAACAGCAGCAAAGCACTAGGTTGCCAAACCTCCAAGTCAGCAGGAATATGGTAACATTTCAACTAATACGCAGTAAATACCCAGGGCATTCAAGGAGTCTACACCAAAACCTGGGCAAGGGAAGGTAAGTTTCTATACTCCAACACTTACTCATTTTCTATGTTTTTCCCATACAGGTCACCCAACAGTGGTGCCCCTTACCTCAAGGACCCCTACAGAGCACTTTCAGGGTCTCCAGTGCTCTGGCTATGGTGTGAGGCTGGGCCTGCTGCTGTAAGAACACCACTCCTTAAGGAGACAATAGACAGCCCGAGATCAACCACTAACTCAGCTAGGCACTTCAGGGCTAGACTCAGGGACAAGCCTAGTCCCTGACTCCAGGGATTCAGAACAAATGACCTCAAAGGTCAGTTCCACTCACCTTGACATTCCTTTTTACAAGGATTCCTTGGACAAAGCAATCCTGTACCCAGAGGTGTGTTTTAGGGGAAAGGATAAGCACCTGGCTTTTGCCTCTGTAAGGCTCAACATCATGGATAGCTGTATAGTTAGGGTACAGACAGCTCTTCTAAGTCTCTAGCTCCATCACACTCCATGGTTCACAAGGACAGAGACTGCTACCAAAGCTAATGATGTGCAGCACACCAAAAGCCTCCCAAGTTACTCTATTAGGACATGAAAACAACTCAACTGATCTGTCTTTCTGCTCAGTAATCCCAACTACATTTGTGTCCAAATGAATTTTTTTTTTTTTTTTTTTTTTTTTTTTGCAGGATTAGGGATGATTTTTCCCCTTGTTCCAAGTGCTTCTGTATTTAGAGATAAGCAGACACTAGTGATAACCTTACCTCCCCTGATCCTCACCACAGCTTTCCAGATGACCTCACCTGCTAAAGTAAACAGAGCTCTGCAAAGTCTAACTCCCACCTTACCTTTTAAAACTTGCCTTCTTCTTCACAGTGGAGACACTGAGGTTTCTAGGTGCATCTCTTAGCCCAAAGCTTTTAGCCACATGCCCAAGGTGTAGGGATCTGACATGGAAAATGGCCTTCAGCTCCCTTGGGTAGGTCGCATAGGCTCGAATGAAGGACTGCAGAGCTGGAACAAAGGGGGAAGAAAAAGTAAAGATAGAGGGCCTGAAGTCTCACAGCTACCCAACCACTATGTACCCTACTTTACCATTCCAAGAAAGAGAACAGAGACAGGACAATTCTAACAAAGGCAACCTAAAGCCACACTTGTGTATATTCTTAAGATCTCTGAGGGGCTGGGGAGATGCTCACTGGTTAAGGAGCTGCACTGTTTCTGCAGAGGATCTGAATTTGGTTCCCAGAACCCACACTGGACAGCTCCTAATAGCCTGTAACTCTAGCTCTGAAGGAATTTGATACCTTCCTAGGCAACTCCACTTACCAATGCATATCACACACAGATATACATGCACATGCATAATTAAAACAATAATAGCTAAAAAAAGCCCCTCCTAAACAAAAAATTATAGCCAAGATTATCACATAAATAAATCCCATAAAATTTGCCTTTACTGAAGGATAAATCCATTAGGGCAGGGCCTGGTTTTTCTTTTTTCATACACAGTCTCAAGGCCTACTACCCTGCCTGGCATATAGCATGTTCTCAATACTTGTTTGTTAAATACAGTAGAATGAATGAAGAAACTAAGTGATCAACATTTTCTTATGAAAATTCTTATTTATATTAGGGGGAAAAATCACTTATTTTAGAATAGTTAATGCACACAAGCATGCCAAGGAGAAAGGAAATATAAAAACTAAAATAGTGCAGGTAACAGTTGTCCTGGGTACCTGCACCAGTCTGGAGAGCCCAGCTGCAACACCAGTTCAAAGTCAGAAAGAATGGGCTCCTTGTTCTAGACCCCAGCTGCAGCTTGAGATTTGGGCTCCATTCCTAGGAGCCATTCCATTGGTTGGGCTCCTGTGCCTTAACCAAACACCCCCCACCCCCAGGTCAGACTTTCCAGGATCTGGTTCCTTGACTATCCCACAAGAGAAAGTGAATGCCGTGCCTCCCTCTCTCCAGCAGAGGGACAATCTGCAATGCACTCTGCCCATCACTGTTCTTTTCCTTTCACACCCAACTCCTCTTCCAGGAGGGCTAGAATCAGCCCGGCACCACTGATGAAAGAGACATCAAGTACCAGCCTCCCACACCTGGGTGGTTGAGCCACTGGACTGGCAAGTTTGCCCACAGCTTAAGTGTAATATCCCAGCAGCACCTGGAGATTGCCGTTTATGAACAGTAATAAAAAGTGTCATTTTAGCAGATCATCTCCTGGAAGGATCCTGGGAATCCATCAAAGCTCTATTTACTGAGCAAAGTGAAACTCCTTTTCCCAATCGATGAGAAATAATAAGCACAGAAACTCCTCTGCACCTCAGTCTTAAATCTATGTTCACTTCCCTTCCAATAACCAGGGACCAGCTTTTTCAAAGAACATCTTTAACACTTCAAATGGTCTGTGCTATCTGGAGGGTTCTGACACTGACCCAACCCACAGTCACCCACATTCTCAGAGAGGAACTCAGTGGCTGGCAATACAGTGACCACTAAGACTCCTCTACTTCTCTCTCCTCCCCCAGACCCAACACTTAACCTCTGATCTAAAACATCCCACTGAGCCAAGCCAAGCCAATCCAAAGTCAGCCCATCTCATTTCCTGCCACTCTTCCACATAAGCAGCTAAGCCCTAGGTCTCTGCCTGGCTCACACCCTCTTCCTCCTTCACAGCATAAACTTCTAGGAAGCTAGAAAGTATATCTGTCCCAAGAGATGTAGGTGCCCAGCTAGAAGCTTTACAGGGATAACAAGTTGCTGAACAATGGCAAGTAGAATTTCACACTGCATATTTTAACTAAATCTTTGTGTCCCTCCAGTTTCTAGTGTCAGTGGGGACAGAGACAGCTGGCTGTCCTAACACACTTGCATGGACTGCCATGTTTGGCTAACTCTGAGATACCAAGGGCAGGAAGTGGTTCATGCTGGCAGTGTCTAGAGTATACAGAAAGAATAGGGCTGTGGGATCAGCACAGCAGAGAAGTGGAGAACTGGAAGGCGACATTTATTTGGGGTGACGGTTGGAGCTACAGGCAATGAAAGTTATGCATTTTAGTTGCCGGATCTTATTTCCAGGGAGCTATTTAAGGTGTATGAATTAGTGAGAGTCTGTCTAAAATAATCCACTTGGACATACTGTCCTTTTTAATTCATGGGCATCTGGATCAGGAATGAGAATGTCATACATATGACTCCTAGGATAAGAAGGCAGAGGAACAATACTGCAGGTTAGAGACACTCCTCCTGCCCTACATCACAAACCCCATCTGGTCCACCACAAATGCATACAGACCTATACCAACAGCCACATTACCCGAAGGATATGAAGGAAAAAATGCCTTGTTATTGTTCTCTTAAAAGTCAAAGCAGTTGGCAATGTGCCTGGCCAATGCCTTCTTACTGAGGCGAGAAGGTGAATGTATTACCACTAAGAAGTGTCCCTTCCAAGCACTGGTATAAGGGCCACACATGATCCTTACTCTGTAGGGAGGCCAGAAAGTGGAGATGATAAGACCATGGGAACAAAGGTATGTTTAAGCAGAGGACTCTGCTCTACAAAACTTCAGAGTCTAGACTGAGAACACATGACAACTATTTCTGCAGCCTGAGTCCCCAGCTAAATGACACACAGAGGAGAAAAAGGAGTGAGTGACTTCTAGAGACTGGCCACAATTAAACTGTTAATATAATAGGGTCAAAAAACGCAAAAAAGGACAACAAATACATACTTGGCCTGGTTTCTACCTAGTTTTCTGCCATAGAGGCAAGGCCAGCTGCACTGCTAATTATTCAAGAGGAAGGTTCTGCAATGTCACAAAAGAGAAGCAAGCTGGTTAAGAATTTGTACATGTAAACTGAAATGCAAAAGGTAGTATCAACTCATGAGGTACAATGGCTTTTCTTATGTCATGGGTTTAGTTTCTTTAGAGTGGCAGATGCAGATACATCCCTCCATACCTCCCAGTCACAATCCTAAGTCACAGGAGAAATTAGGGAAAAGTCTTTGTGTCCCAAGGTAGGTGACTGAGGTCTAAGGGGTGAGGGCAGCTGGTTCCGGCCCTTACAAGCCTGGAGTAAAAATCAGTTGGCAAACAAGAAATGGTCTACTTATTTTCTTCTTGCATGTAAATACCACGGATATGAGAAGCAGCTCCACTCCTACAGCTTCAATAGACTGTTGATGAGACAATACCCCAAGCACAATCTCTGACAACTGCTTGTTGCTAACTTTCAAGGAACTATCTAGGCACCTATACAAGACAATCTTGCCAAGGCATAGAAATATTCCCCACATAGCCAAAGTGAAGAGGCAGGTATCTTTCTTTCCATAACAATGTCACTATCAACCCAAATTCAGCTGCAATAGTCACCTTTCTCCAAAGGTCAAAATTATAGTGACAGTCTCTGGTTCCTCTACAGGAAGGTTCTTGGAAACTATGGGGAGTTGCTGAATACATTTTTGGGAAAATGTTGAATCTGAGAAACAACTAGAAGGATATACACCAGTTATATATGGCTGGCAATAATAGACTTTCATTATGTGCAGTTCTGCTTGAAATGCTTTGACAACCAAACCCTGTGTTGAGGTTAATGACAGCTATCTGAAAACATGTTTGTCTTTTTGTTGCTGCTGTTAGGGCTGGGGACAGAGTTTGGAGGCCTTGTGCTCTCTGGGCAAGTGTTTACCACTGAGTTGCATCTCCAGTCCTGCTGCAATTTTTCTATCTACTGCTTGATGGCTACTCACTAGAGCCCAATCTCCAGCTTTCAATCTTACCCTGGGGTCAATTCTCACTCAGCAGCCAGGTGAGTTTTTAAAACCTATGGCCAAGCTAATCCCAGGACACCAGAGACAGAGGCCAGCCTGTTCTACAGAGTGAGTTCCAAGATAGCCAGAGCTCCAAGAGAAACCCTGTCTTAAAAATCCCCAGAGTCCAACCAACCAACCAAACCCCTTTGGCCCATTTAGCCACACTTAGTTGAAGCCTACTCAGGGTAACCCTATAGACCTCAGAGTAGCCTCCAAGCCCTACAGGATTCTGCCCTAGATAACCCAACTACACTACCTTCCTTCCTTCCAAACATAAACACTTATCCTATTTTGCTTTGCTGAAATATTACCTTCTCAGTAGGGCTTACTCTGACCTCTTTACCAACCACATTCCAGTTATTACACTTGCCTCCCCCTTACCTGTTGTCCCTTCTATAGTCTGCAGCGCTATCTAAAGCACCCTTTTACTATGTTCCTTATCTCACAGCTGCGCCTGTACCTTTAATTCATTAGTTTACAAAGCAGAGAGGATGCTTTCCATCTACCTCCTCATACACGGAAGCATCTGGAACAGCACCAAACTCTAGTAACCCTGCCAAATAAATTACTTTTTAAATTTCTAGCTGAGAGTGGTGGTATATGCTTGTAGCCCCATCGCTTGAGAGATGACAGCAGGAGAATCCCAAGTTTAAGATCTGCTCAAGCTACATATGTAGTACAACACTGTCTCAAAACTAGATAAAAACTATTTTTAAAAGAACAATAACGAGGCTTGGTAACACCTTCAAGGCAAGCACTTAGCAGGTAGAGAAATTGCTTGTGAGTTTGAGGCCAGCCTGCTCTACAGAATGACTTCTTGTTTAAAAACACACACACACACACACACACACACACACACACACAATTCCATTTTTCTCAAAAATCTCAAGGAACTCCCAGAAATAAAACTGTGTATTTCTTCAACTTGAATCTTTTATTTGTTTGTTTTTTGAGGCAGGGTTTCTCTGTGTAGCCCCAGCTGTCCTGAAACTTGTTGTGCAGACCAGGCTGACCTTGAACTAAAAAAAAATCGGCCTGCCTCTGGCCTCCCAGTGATGGGATTAAAGGTGTGTGCACTACTGCCTGGCTCCAATTTGGGTCTTATTATCTCAAATTAGTCAGCAGCAGAAACATTCCACTAGGAAAGAGTTAATGATTATAACAGTTCCATTGCTCATGATGAGCTGTTAATTCCACCCTTAACACCAGGAACCTGGAGGCTAATTATTCTATGAGGGCTCTGAGAAGTATACTCATATCAAGTCTATGATTTTCCAGGTTCCTAGTCTATTGGCCGCCATCACAACCATTCTCTCATTTTCATCTGTGCCTTCAGACAGGAACTCCTTAGGTCTAATGCTTCCAGCCCTTAGATTCATCTCCAATTTCCATCCTACAACTATTTCTCCTGACATGTCATCTCTGCTGTCTGGTGTTCAAAGACAGAGAAAAACAGATCTCCAAGATCCAAGCTGTTGGGTCAGAACTCTAGTCCTGATATAAGCCAAGATAAAGCCACATTTGTGCAAAAGATGAAGATGTATAAAATTAGCATTTAATATCACCTTAAAGCCTTCAGAGCCCGATTCTAAACCCTGCAGAATTACCGCAGGATAAAGGCTTTGATTGTACACAGAGGTCCCTGGATGTCCTCTCAACCATGGAAGTGTGTGGTAAGGGGTGAAGCCAGCACCTTTTGGGGCTACCCCACCCCCAGTCTCCTGAGAATTCCACTGACCTTTCTTTGCCCAGGAGACCATCTTCTCACTGGAGTGTACATAATCTTCAAATACTGTCTGCAATACTGTGGCTCGTTCTCGAATTTCCTGGGGGCCACTAGCATGGGATTTCTGGGAGGGTGATGGAAGGATTAAAGGAGAGGCAGAGTTGAAGTCAGGAATAATGAAGCAGTTTATAATAGATTTAATAACAGTAAAATCACATGGTAACCACCCAGGGGCCAACGAGGGTAATCCTTTCAATATTACTAGAGAAAGAAGGGAGCTATAAAGATGTTAAAGTCAAGCAAAGATGAGGACGGCATCAGACCAGTCTATTTATTTGTTTGCCTACTTTCCTTCATGACCTCTTATCACTCATGTTCAAAGTGAAAGACCTTTGGAAGCACTCTGGAGTTTTCCAAGCCTAATTCTGGCATTTTAAACAGTGAACATATGCTGTTTTTAAATAACTCTTCTCCCCCTAGACTTTTCTTCCCTCTCAGTGGAAAAAGGAATTTTTTTTTCCTTAAGATCATTCCAGTGATCTGCCTAAACTTCAGTCTTACAAGGCTTTATATCTCTAGTCTAAGCTTGCTTCCCTGTTCCTAGAGGTTGGTTGCCAGTGTTGTAGGTTTGCTCCAGAAGTCTGTAACCACCAAGCAGAGTTCTTAGGGCCTATTAAGAAGGTGGCTTTTCAGTAAGCCACATTCAAAGGCTGCCTGAGTCCCTGCAGCCAGAAACACCACTGTAGCCACTGAAAACTATTAATAATATATTTGACCATGTTCATCTTCTAAAAGTCCCAGAGAAAAGATTTTTTTTTTTTAAATTTCTTTTAGAAAGTAGTGATTTTTATTTCCTTTATCTCACAAGAAACATGGAAGGAAGTGACTCTGTAGCCTAGGGAGGCAGCTAACCTCATGTAAAGGGCTACCGAGTCCAGACTCCATCCTCTTGTGTAGAACCCAGGCCTTTTCTCCACCCTCAGAGGACAAGTGTGAGCACCTGTGAATGGCCCATGTCTACCCTTTTACTTTTAAGGCTGAAAGAGGAAGAACAAAAGGGAGAGGAGAAAAGGCCTCCTTTTGGATAGACACTCTTCTCTGCATCTCTGCATTAATAGAGACTTAACAACATAAAAATGTTTTTGGTGTAGTCACATCATCCTGCTACCTGTTTGGCTGATGACAGTTGAGCTGATTTCACAGTACATGGTCCCCCTAAGGGTTTTATCCAATACGATGCCAGGAGGAACGCCACTGAGGAGCCATGTTACCAAAGTGGACATTTGCTATTGTCATTAGCAGGAATTTTTTCACCTCTTAACTGATGTGAAATGCAAACTTTCCCACTGTCCTCCTTTCATTAAGCCACCTCAGCAGCACAACTGTCACCTTGCCTGCATTTTTAAAAAATATGAATGTGAAATTAGTGAGGATGCCCTTTCCCCTGGCGGACAGAATCCTCTGTTATTAAAAAGTAAAGCACTTTAATAATGAAAACTTTTTCCTCTTTTTCCTGTGTTTTAACTGTTTAAAATTAATGAGAAGGGCAGAATGGTTGTCAAAGCGATATTGAAAGCCGGGCAGCCAGGACCGAATAAGCACAAAAATCCCTCTAGAGTGTTAAATAAACAGAGCTGCAGCCCTCTCTGAATCCCTCTGTTGGTTATTGTATACATTCTGTAACAGCTCTCAGAATAGATCTGAGAGCCAGGGAGGCAGAGAGGTTTCAGAATTCCAATAAAGGCCTCAAATTAAAGACAGCCTGGTGCGAATTCCAGGAGAAAATTAAAGAGACCTCAAGCTTAAGTGACAGGTGACTTGCTTCTGTGTCACAACTGTCAGGGGATTTAGTGATAATATGGCAATATATTACAAAGGGCTTTTCTTATTCCCCCCTTTAGGTTTCAAAATGAGGTATCTTTTCTTCCCAACCAATATATATATATATATATAAACACACACAGACACATATATAATGTGAGTGTATATACAAGTAAAATGTGTAGAAAAATGATAAAATCAGGCTTATACAGTTAAAATGATGAGGTCAGTTTAGTAAAATGTAAGAAAAAGTTAATGGCAGAAAACAATACATTTAGGAAAAAGCATGTCTAACCCCCAATTCCAGAAATACTTTCAGACTACCCCTCCTAAGAATAAGTGAGGTAATTTTTGGTTGTGAGGAGGACAGTCTAAATTTAAACTGAAGACAGAATGGGGCAGAGTTCAGCAGTGCCACCTCAGCCCTAGACAGGTATATGCTCCTGTAATGAGAGTGGGTCAGGGCCCTGAGGCTTGTGAGTAGGCAGTACTGCCTCTCCCACCCTCACAGACACAAGCTGGCTAGCAGTTAATGAAGCCAGTGTGCAGCTAGTGGACCACGGGCGGGTGAGACAAACCATCTTCCAGCCCTCTACTGGCTCTCGGATGTGCCTCTGTCTGCTGATCCTGGAGACAAAAGATCATGAGAAAGGATGAGTGAGGGGCTCTGATCTGATTTTAACACTTTCCAATGGCAGTAACAGTTTGGAGAGAATTGTACAAGCAGAGCTCACAGGGGGGAAAAAAAAAAAAACAACCTTGGAAAAAAACATGCTGGGAGGGTGTATACTCTGCATGAAAACATCACAGTGCCCAGCAGCCAAGAAACAGATGCCTCAGAGGCTGGACCACTCTGTGAAAAGTTTTAGATGATGGCAGTGGTGGACAGGGGCAGGGGTGTGTGCAAAGTGGGGGGATTGTGCTGAAGAGCCAACTTCCAATATATATTTAACTAAATGGAAGAATTTTGTCTTAATCACTTTCCTGCCAAGCTAAGCTTCACCTCATGGTCCCCAAAACCTTCTGAGTGCCTCCCAGTCAAGCTGAAAAAAAAAAATCAAATTTATTCTCTTTGTAGGAGGGTGAACACTCACACCCAGACGCAGCTGTATATATATTTCATACACCTAAATATGAAATATACATTTTACAGATGCTTCACTCCCTCTCTTTCTGTTCACAGAAACCCAAAAATGTGTGTGCCAAAGGGACATTTATCAGGGCTCGAGTGGAGCTGGTGAAGAAGAGGGGCATAACAAGCTGCAGCATCTGTATGCTGGCCACTGGTGCATCTGCTGCAGAGCTGTCTGCATTGCTACAACAAGTATACTTTTCATGAGAAACAACAAAAGCTGGACCCAGCACCCACTGTACCCTTTCATGCCAGATATCTATGTGATAGACAATACAGTAACTTAGATAAGGTACTCTTTTCTTTGAGTTAAAATAAAATTTGGTCCTACAAGCTAGGTCTCAATCAACAGGAAGTCTAGCGTGATGAATTTTGTTTTCCAAGTTAATCACATCCGGCGATGTCAGTGAAAACCCAATCTTACTTAGCACCCCCCTCAAACAAACAGCAGCAAATTATAAAACTATAAAAGTATCCAACTCATTCCTATACCAGGAGGTGGGAGCCTGAGTGAGCTGGGGAAATAGTCTCTGCTCTGGAGAACTCATGTGGTTTACATGTACAAGGAGCTCTTTCTGCTTCATTTCATTAAATTTTCAAATATGGGCACTCTCGTTCTCCTTCTACAGACAGGAAGACTGAGTTCAGGAGAAAGGAAATCTGCCCAAGGCCATAGAAGTACCAGCTGCTAAGGACTCAAGTCCAGGCTGGTTTGACTCTTGTCCAGGCCTTTACAATGGCTCCTAGGGCTCAGGACGTCTTTGAGGCTGGCCCTCAGCCAAGAAAAGCTTAAGGAGAACTGATGCTGCAAGACCACAGAAAGGGGCAGATGTTAAAAATGACAAGGCCAGTGGCTAAAAGGATAGAGGGAAACACAGATGCTCACTTCCTTCCCTAAAGACATATGCTTGTGTGTGTGTAGTGTGTGTGTGGGGTGCTCTGCATAAAACGACGGATTATTAGACAGGCACAACGATCACCTCCCTGGAGAGAAGTCTGTGTTCAGGGATAAAGACTCAAACCAAACCAAAGCTGGTCCCAGAAACAGTCTACAGAAGGCCTTTAGAATTTCATTTGGTCACTCTCCAGCCAGTCCTCATTTCTGGAGGGCAGACAGAAGCTTATGTTCCATGTATTTGTACAGCATGGCCAGGAGAGGGTGGCAACTACTCTTCCCTACTTCCTAGTACACTTAGTGCCTTAAGCCTGTCCTCTACTCTCAAACTGTCCTCTACTCTCCCTAGAAGAGTAGTACACCTCAATATTATACACAAAGAGGCTTGCAAAGACCCAGGGCTTTGCCAGAGCTTCCCAGAGAGACTGGCTGAGAAGCTGACCCAAGTGCCTGCCCACTCTCAACACCACATCCTCCACAGCCCCCCAATGCCCTGCTGGAATAGAACCTCAAGAAGTAGCTTGAAGTAGTTATGGGAACATTAAAGCATAAAAACCCCAAGCACAATAGTTACAGAATAATAGGTGTGCAAAGACCACAGTACATCTGTGTAACAGGTGCTCAATTCCTTAAAAATAGACTGATAAGCTCACTCTAGTATGACCGTGATGTTTCTTTCACATAGAAAGTCACTTAAAATAACCTGCTGATAACCATGTCTTTAACACCTTTTCTGGTCACAAAGATCCGTGGTGTGGTATTATTTACTAACCAAACTCATCTCTGTGGAAACACCAAAGATCTACTAAAAAACAATTCAGTGTGGAATCTGGAGTGTGACTCTGCTGTAAAACGCATTATACATCAAGGCCTAGAGTAGATCATCAGTGCTAGCTGGCCATGTGGTGTATACCTGGACACATGGCACTAGTGAGGCTGAGCCAGCAGGACCCAAGTTCAAAGCCAGTCTGATTTACATAGGAAGACCCTGTCTCACCAACAAAACAAAACAAAACAAAGCAGCACTTGAGTTCTTCCTCTGTGCTGTGGTTAGACAGTACGTGTGAACTCACAGAGAATAAGGTTGATATGAGTACTCAGAGGATAGGTCACTGTATTCCTTCACTCTAAGTACCACTTTCCTGGCCTAGCAACCAGGTCCTATCTACCTCACAGGGTTACTAGAAAGATTTAGTGGGCCCCACCCCAAAGTACTTGCTGACATAAACTCTCTTATGTGTGATCTGGAAGAAGAGAGCTTAAGCTACAGTAAAGCAAATCTAGCCCTGCCTTAAAGGCAGTATCGGTCCAAATAAAGCACCTGATGCATGAGAGAAATATCTCAGTCTGATCCAAATAGTTCTGATTTTCCCACTACATCGTCAGTCCTAAGAAAATATACATAAAATATTCAAGTAATTAGCCAAATCACATAGAGCAACACACATGTGCATACACTATACTGAGCAATGGACTAGATGGGCAGGGCTGAGGCAGCAGGGAGAAGATGCTTAGGTCTGCAGGCACAGCTCCATATGGATAGTAAACATTTTTCTTCTTAATGATCAGCTTTACTCTACTTCTGTGGATAGTGCACTCACATTTTTAAAAATGGACAACCTAAGTGTGTCTGAAAGAAAGATAGAGATGTTTATTTTTTCCATTTTGCTATAGATAGACAGGCATAGTAAGTGGTCCTTGCTGGTGATCTGGAGAGGGGCCACCACCTGGGTGAACTTACAATACTGGCTCCAGACTCAATACCCTAGACTTCCTATGGAGCCTGCTGCTGCCTGGCAGTCCTCCAGAATGGACTGGCGTCCATTAGCTGAATGAGACTAGCAAACATCCAGAAAGAAGAGAAGGAAAAAAGCCCATAATCAAGATCCAACTTTATCTAATACTCATGATCCTTAAAATGTACATTTTGTTTGGCAGAAGAAATAGCCCACACATGAAGTCCCCATCATCCCAGATCAAGATCTAAGCCACTCACCTGGGATCCCCTCTGTCTCCTTTTAAAACAATCATCTTTTGTCAGGACAGCCAGAATATCTTCCATCTTAATCTCAGAAACACTGTAAGAAGATCACACAGAAGTCAGCTTTTTACTTGCCCACTGACAGCCCGAATTCTGATGTATAAAACTGGCTCATTCTCAAACTAGACCTGGAGTACAAGCAGCACCCGAGAAGGAATGACTGCAGGCTACTGAGTACTTCAGCGGGTCCCGGAGCTTGCTATATAGTAGGAGAGAACAAAATCCCAAGTTGTCCTCTGACTGTCACATGTTTACCTCTCCCCCATACACACAGCATAACCAAACGTTAATAAAAGTTGTTATGAAGAAGAGTGTCATTTTCTTTCTTTTGAAGACAAGGTTTCTCTGTGCAGCCCTGGCTATCTTGTGTTCTCCAGCACAGAACATGAACATATCCATCCTCCACTGCCTCCTTTTTAGTGATTAATGTGCCCTTTAAATTTAAAAAATGTCCTGGGCTGTTTTTTTCTATTGTATATAATGTGATTTTTCTAAAAAATAATTTTTAAGATTTTTTTTTTTTGAGACAGTGTGTCATGTAAACCAGGCTGGCTTCACTCTAGTATGACTGTAGAGACCAGGCTGGCTTCTAAATCACAGAGATCTGCCTATCTCTACTTCCTGAGTACTAGAATTAAAGATGTGTTCCATCAATATCATGTTGTTGTACATTGTAAAGATTTGTTACTAGTATTGGTTTAATAAAACACTGATTGGCCAGAAGCCAGGCAGGAAGCAGAGGAAAGGCGACCAGACTAGGATCCTGGGAAGAGGAAAGGCAGAGCAGAGTTACCTGCCAGACGAAGGAGGATGAAAATGCTGGACTGAGCAAAAGGTACCAAGCCATGTGACTAAGCATAAATAGAATCATGTGTTCATTTAAGTGTAACAGCTAGTCATTAATAAACTTGAACTACTGGGCCAGAATTTACTATAAAATTAAGCCTCTGAGTCAATTATTTGGGAAGCAGCTGCCAGGTATTTGAGAGTTTCTGGCTGTGACAGAAACATCCAACAATAGCCCAGCGAGGGTAATTTTCTTAGGCCGTTAGACATCTGATAAAAGGGAAGGTAGTAACAGGGCCAAGTCAGCCAGTGTCCCCTAGACTGTTTTGTTTCTGATGGGTCTAAAGCAGGTTACCTTACACGGGAGTTCTTCCTTTTATCTGCCCATCCATCTTGCTTCTTTTTCTTTTCTTCATCCATTTTTTGGGGGCAAAGTCTCATGTACCCAAGGCTGCTGGCTTTGACTTACCATGGAATGGAGGTTGGCCTCCATCTTCCTGCCTCTACCCAGTGCTGGATTACAAGCAAACACCACCATGCTAGGCCTCTAACATCTCTATCTGTATGTGGTTGTGTATGTGCATGAACCCATAATACAACATGGCTATGTGGGGGTCAGAGAGCAAGTGCAGGAGTCAGTTACAACATGTGGGTCCTGGGGATAGAAATCAGGTCAGTTACCTTGCCAGCCCTCTGCCATTACGTCTCACTAAAGCTTGCTTGCTGACATAATACTTGAACTTGAGGAGACAAGGAAATAATCACTTTCCATAGGCTGTTAGAAAAATCCTTACCTACTGGGCAAAAACCATAATAATAGTGGTAAGTTACCCAGCTTTACCCACAGCTGCTCTGTTTTCTCTCCTCTAGAGAATCTTTGATACTCTTGTCTCTTCATCATTCAGAGGTAAGGACCAAATGATCCCACAAACCTAAAGTTGCAAGCAAACTGATGAAGCCAGAAGTCAAAACAAGAGACCATGACTGGCCACTGAGAAGAGTCTGGCAAGCTCCAATGCACACGGCGACTACAAGGCCATTAGTCTGAAACTGGAAGCAGCATGGAAGCACAACCATGTGAGCTGCTGAGCTCATCTTCCAGAGGAAAGGGAAGGAGGAGCTCCAGGGAGAGAAGCCGATCATGAAAAGACAAACCATTTTGTTGCATGTTTTCTTTCTTCTTTTGGAAAACTTAACAGCAAATTAAAACACAAATGGCAACCTCTTACCACTGAAGACAACTCTCTCCCTTCCCCAACAGTTACTCTGACAAGGCTATGAATGAAAACACATCTGACGGCCACAAACCTCAGACCTGTCAACTCCTCCTGAGCCCCAGCCTCACCCTCAGCACCACACAGACAGTGAAGGAGAGATGTCTCTACAAGGGAGAGGAGAGGTAGCTACAGGAGCAGAGGGCTGGAAAGATGGGAGGCAAGGCCAGAGTACCCTTCCCAGAGGAGCATTTTCTCCTGCCAACCCCCTCCCCGCCACCTGTGAAGGACAGAGACACATGGTGACTGAATCTTCCTCCTAACACCTGAAAACTTAACAGTGGAACAGATGCACATGTGCTTTTCTCTCTGTCCCCTTTGACTCCTATTTGTCACCTTGGAGGCAGGTGGATAGAGACAGATATACAAATGAAAAATAAATGTAAGAACTTGGAGTAAAGTGGGGTTTGGTGGCTCACAGCTACAATTGCAGCATGTACAAGGCTTAGGCAGGAGGACTGACAAATGCCCAAGGCTAATCTGGGCCATGTGGTAAGTCCAGGGCCAGCCTGGGCTACAAAGTAAAGTCCTGCCTCAAAAGAGAAAACAAGACAAAACAACAAAAAGCAACTTTGAGAGTGCAATTTTAAAACAGAGAGAGGGGGGAAAATGTGATAAACAGCTATGGCTAAAAAAAGTGATAAATGGCAGGTTAGTGGTGACACACACCTTTAAACCCAGCACTCAGGAGGCAGATGCAGGTCTAGGAGTAGTCCCAGGACAGCCAGGGCTACACAGAGAAACTCTATTATGAACTCCCCACCACCATCCTCAAAAAGTGAAAAAAGAGCCACAAACCCAGCTCAGCCATAGAAGGGAAAGATATCTTTGCTTGTAGAAGGTAACATTGTCCAGCCAGGCCAGGGTATAAGCAAACAGGAACAGCAAGGAACTATAGCCACCAAGTTTAAAGGATTTCCTTCTAACCTGCTTGTGAGAAACAAAGTGATCTCCTATGGACAGATCTGAATACTTCAGTCTTTCAATGAAAAGACAGGAATAAATACATCCAGCAAAACTTCGCCTAAAAGTTTTGCTGAAGCATTTACATTTTAATAGACCAGCAATGGCTTTCTTAGAAACATACTTAATCATTGAGGAACTAGCACCATAAGTAAGTGGGAAGAATGGAAAACAAAGTCTGAGCACTCAGATGGAAGTGGTAACAGCCTAGGGCACCTACCTGTCTCTTGCCCACTGTGCCAGAGTGAATTCTGAGAGTTCTGCAGCCCCACATAAAGCATGAAGCAGTTCAGTAGCTATCCCATTGCTTAGCTCTTGTGTTCTCCAGCGCAGAACATGAACAAACATGAACATACCCGTCCTCCACTGCCTCCTTTTTAATGATTAATGTGTCCTTTAAATTTCAAAAATGTTTCGGGCTGTTTCTTTCTATTGCATATAATGTGCTAATTTTTCTAAAAAAAAAATTTTTTTTTTTTTAAAAAAAGACAGTGTGTTATGTAAACCAGGC
Source organism: Sigmodon hispidus (assembly GCA_004025045.1). Taxonomy (NCBI): domain Eukaryota; kingdom Metazoa; phylum Chordata; class Mammalia; order Rodentia; family Cricetidae; genus Sigmodon; species Sigmodon hispidus. Next base: position 59,255 of record PVIH01002871.1, read on the forward strand.
TGGCCTTGAACTCGCTAAGTGGCTGATGATCCTCCCAAGTACTATGATTATAGGCCTGTACTACTCAGTTTTCACCATACTTGGGATGGAACCCAGGGATTCTCCTCGAATATTAGCAAGGGTTCTACCAACTGAGCTCCAACTCCAGCTCTTACAATTCACTCTTTCTTATCAGAGTATTTAAGTTTGCATTAAGTCAAAGCAACAGCCTGTATTCAGATATCCAAATAGTGATGCCTGATGCTTCCCAGTAACTGAGGACCCAGTATTTATCTAGAATGATTACGTCTAGCCATAAGATAGTGGCAGCAAGAAGGGACCCTCATCCTGTGACAATTTTACATTACTCTGCAGTCGCTCCCCAAAAAGCCCAGCTCCTTTCATTCTGGCACTTCCCTATAGTCATGTTTCTTAACATTGTCAGAGCCTGGCCACCCTGTGTCTCTTCTTTTATGTTAATAGAACAGTGCTGACATTCAAGAGGACAGTTAATTACTACATCTTTAAAATAATTTGGCTCACTAACAATTCCTATTTGAGTTCCTTTTTAATTTTAGGTTCATTTCTGAACCCTCCAGAGAAATCAACTTGAAAAATGTGTTTATTTAAAGAAGAATCGGGACAAGGGTCAAAAGCACTTATGCTGTTAGTTCTTGTGTTGGTCATGTTCTGAGGACTGTGACCAAGTGGATGAGCCCAGAAAGCACAGTGGGTAGAGTGAATGAACTCTGCAGGTCTGGACTGGAAGCAGTAAAAGGAGCTAGGGAAAGATGTTTCTTCTCCTGCATGCTGATTCTTTCCTGTGACTGGACTGCTCTGGGTACAGGACGCTGAAGATGCTCTCCACATATGCACAGACTTCAGACAGGAGAGCATGACAGTGCTTTGCTGCTCCCTCTGGTGAGAGGAAGCAGGGAAAATCAAGAACCCAGCTCCATCAATCCATCCAGTTCAGTTCACCAGAACTCTCAGAGAACTAGCCTAGCAAAAGGGCAGCCCAAATGCTGAGGACCACAAAGAGCACCAAGGAGTCCCAGCCTGATGGGCTCTGAATCCAGCCAGAGATATCCAAAAGGGAGATTAACTACCTGAACAACATGGGCCTCTCATGAGTGAGAACAAACACGTGCACCTTCATGGAACAAAACAAAACCATTCTTTCACTTGACAGATTGCTAAAATGAAGAACAAGGCAAATAGAAAAAAAAAAAAAAATCAAAGCTATCTTAATTTTGGCCCACTTGAATGACCACCGGACACAGGTGCCCATCTGTACACACCAGAGGTAACTGATACACTGAATCAGCCCACAAATGCCCACACCAACAATCTTGAAAGTTCTGAGAAATCTCACTAGACAGAGAGAGTGCTGCCTGCTGAGAAAAGTGGCAAGAGTTGGTGGAATAGCCACACAGAGCTCTACAAGTCTGTAGTCAGTCCCACTAGCATCCTTGAACCAGGTCCCCAACAGTGTTCACAACTTTGTACAGGGTGGAGAGTGACCTTGGAGTTTTGGTTTTACATAAAGTGTATGGCTGGGTCAAAGAGGAAAAGACAAGAATCACCACATGTAGCAGCCCACAGAGACACATACACAGCATAGCATCAGTTCTCAGTAGCACCTAAGCAGCCAATGAAGTTACTGGGCTTGGCATGCATCACATCCCCACCACCTTGGGCAGATACATGGCTCTTCCAGATCCATCACCCTGTCATGTCTGAGTAGAAGAAATTATTAAAAGTAGATCTGTGTCAAACACTGCATGCTTTTATAAGCTCACTGTTAGAACCTGCGACTTTAGGTGTCAAAGATTTATGGAAGGTCAAACAAGTCCCTTTAAGTGGCCCATGCCAATCATTTCTATGTGAGCTTCCCACACGGGCATGAGGCCAGTGACCTGACAATACCACACATGAGACAGCAGCTGCAGATACAAAGCCAGTTGCCTTGTTCCGACTGCTCTGAGGATCCCTTTCCTTCAGGAAGGGAGAAAACTGTGTGCTGAGCAAAACATTATTATTTCTTTAAAGACAAATCAGTACTGAAGCTGTAAGATGTGAAGCTTAAGGATGAAAACTGAGCATGAAGGCCTCTGAGAAGCTGGCTGTAAGGGCATGCCTCCTATTGAAGAGCTAAAAAGTCAGGAGCACAAACCACCCTGTAACTTACTGGCACCACAATGGAAACTGCCAGGTGTAGATGGTACTGAGGGTTTTAGGTTTTGCCATTGGCTATTCTAGAACTCATTTAGGGATCATAAGGGTTAATGGTTCTTCAGCAGCTTACAAGGCCCAGCCACTCAAAAAGTGACAGAAAGTTAATTACATGAGATCAGCTGAAACCCCGTTCAGGTTTCTGACTCACTTGATTTTGTGAGAAGCCAACGAGTTGACATATTCTGCCTCCGAAGGAGCCAAAATGAGCAAGCTGCTCCCATGACAGCCAATCCGGGCAGTTCTTCCAATCCGGTGAATGTATTCTGCAGGTGAAGACGGAGCACTGTACTGAAAAGGACAACATAAATGAAGGCATTCATAGATCAAGGGACTGCCACTAATTGGAAGAGCAATACCCCTCACCTGCCTCCAGGTACCTTCGCTACGGCTACTCTAAGACAATCAGAAGCTGTCATTCAACCCTGAGGCTCCTGGCTTCACTGGAACAGGGCTCTGACATAAAAATGTGAATAGTGGCCAAGTTTCAGATGAATAAGACATGTCTCATCTAGTGTCTCCTTTTTAATTTTACTGCTCTACAGGTCTCTTCATTTTCTTATTTGCATCTTTTCACTGAAGTGACTGTGCAAGGTGAAATAGAAGCAGGTAGGATAAATTTCTCCAGGATGACCACATGACCTTGGCCTACTTCCTTGGTAGACATAGCAGCTGGGAGGCGGCAACAGCGGACAAGAGGTGTAAGAATGAAGGGCACCAACCACTGTGTTGGCAGAATCCATCTCTGCTGCTGGCCCCAAGAACTGGCCAAACACTTTGCTACAATTGTACTCTGTCCCAGTCAGATGAAGAAGCAGACAGTCAAGATCAGACAGGGCAGGCTCCTGCTACGGGGAGTGTGTTCCTGACTCAAGGGAAGGGTGGTTCTCACTCAGGAGAAAAATCAGGCAGACACCCCACTATCTCTGGCAATAACTGCCATCTTGTAGAGCTAAATGATTACATTTTCTTTCTTACCTTCTTTGCTGCTACACAAATGGAAGATCAGTAGACCAAGATGAATATAGGACACAAAAGGCCAGCTATCTTAAACTTGTACGAGATCAGTATTCTGGTACACTAAAAATCACCTGTCTACCCATCTCCTATTGGTTCTGTGGCTAGCAGGAAAGAGACACAATGCTTCTAGTCCCAACATGATAACCTATGACGAGCAAATCAGATTTCACAGTCTAACACAAGCCACAAAATGTGAATAAACCATGAGTCATATAAACAGGGCACATGTCCCTTGGCCCAACAGACAGGCTTAAAAATACCAATCTGCAGACTAATGAAAAGAAAAGAAAAAACAAAACAAAAGGAAACCCACTAGACCATAGCGCTAACACCTGTACCCTCTGGCAAAGTGTCTACGACAGGAGGTATGTATAAGATGCTGTCAGGGCCTTAATTGCTCCCTGTAGGTCAATGTACATGGACACAGCTCCCAGGATGGCTGAGCTATCTCCTACTGGGCACAATGAAGCCTCCAAGGGTCTGAGTAACTCCTGTTATTTTCAGATTCTCAAAACTTTGGTTTGTTACATAAATTAGTTTGGAAGGAGAGTTTGCCATCCTCTCCTGAGAATGCACCCTGGCTGTTCTGCTGCAGTGTAACAGAGGGACTGGGTTAAGGAAACATGTCAGAAATGTACAGCTAGGGCTGGCTGCTGCCTGGTTACCAGGGCAACACCCAAGAGGGTAATAATGATCATTCAATGCATCTTCCCATGCACATATATATATATATATATATGATTAGATCAGATTACCTGAACAATCCAGGTGACTTGTGGGAGATCTAAGCCTCTAGCTGCAACATCCTTTAAAATAAAGAGAATGTAGTTTGTAGTTTACAGTTTAAAATTGAATTTCTCTACCCTCACCCCTCACCCCTCTTTTTTGAGACAGATTACTGCTCTGTGGCCCAGAACGTTATAGACCAGGCTGGTATTAAAGCTAAGGTAATTCCTACCTCAGCCTTACCAATGTGTTACCATGCCTTGGTAAGTTTCTCAACTTTTTAATGTTTCACACACGCACACACGCACATTCATGTACACATGATTCTGAATACAACTTCAGGTGGCCTAAGGACCCATTAAAATCCATTTATCATTAAAAATTCTGAATCAGGGACCAGCAAGATGGCTCAGGGGGTAAAAGCTCCTGCCACCAAGCTTGACAACCTAAATTTGATTCTTAAAACCTACATGGTAGGAGGAAAGGACCAGTTCCCACATGCTGCCCTCTGACTTCCACACATATACCAGGCCATACAACCTACCCATGCCCATAAATATAAAAAAATTCTGACCCAGGGTTAGTCAGACATCTTTTATAACTCACAACACAATGTGTTAATAATTATAATGTGTTATATTATTAACAATGTGTTCATAATAATAAAAATAAGCCCAAGACATTAAATTGCAGCTGTCAATGTACTGTGTAAGAATTCTGAAATCCTAGATAGCTTTGATGGCACACACCTGTAATCCCAACACCTGGGAGGTTGAAGGGCGGAGGATCAGAAACTGAAAGTCATCTTCAGCTGCATAGCAAGCATAAGTCTGGGCTATAAAAGACCATGTTTCAAATAAACAGTCATCCCTCAAATCAAGGGAAGAGCCATTTAGAATAAATTTATCCATGGGCCATTGTCCCAACCCTACACTTCTAGTAATGCTGTAACAACAGTTACACAGCAGGATGGTATGCTTCTGAACACCTCTCAGGGCACTCATTTGTGAAAGCAGTGAGCTGCAGTGTTTACTGAGGATACTGCCTGGTGGGTTTAGAGCAGGAAGGATTAAGTAGCTTGCAGTCACTTCTGGGAGTTAAGATTAGGATACACTCCAAACTTGCCCATCACTTCAAAGACTTGACTGGACAGCTGAGAAGCCATAAAAGAGAAGGAGATTTATTTTCCCCTTCAACTGGTCACCACCCAAAGAGTCAAAGTTCTCAGCTCTCTCTATCCTTCTGCCATTCTGGCAGAGACTTGATGGAACCACCCAGTCTGTAGCAGTAATATGCACTTAGCTTTCACATTCAAGTCCCGCAGCCACAGCAAGAGTCCACTAGCATTCAAGACACCAACTGGAGTTCAGCATTTTACCCACAATACTCTAATTAATCTTTAACTAAAAATATTAAATTTATTGGGAGAAGGGGGCATGCTACTGCACATGTGCGGAGGTCAGAGGCTAACCTGCAGCACTGATTCTCTCTCTCCTCATACTATATGGTTCCTAGAACTAAAATCATGTTGTCAGGCTTGATGGCAAGTTCCTTTACCTGCTGAGCCATCTCACCAACCTGCCTTAACCAATCTTAAAAGCAGCTATTACCCCTATTGTTGGAGGAAAACAACAACAAGGTTGAAACCTAGAATACAATTATGCAGGGAAGGTATAACCCTCAGATGCAGGCCTGCTTCACTTTGCAAGGCCTTATTTGCCAACAGTACATTCTACCATACAGGACATGCTGAATCCCTCATGCACTGAGGCGGGAATGCAGAACTATACACATTCTCATTGCAGAAAGCTCGGTAATACTTACAAAGCTCATCTACATTTGCCCCCCTGGAAAGTAGCCTCACTTCTGCATAGATGCTGGCAAAAGGCAATACCAGGTAAGCAGAAGCTATTCATTCAGTACTGTCTATGAAGAAACAGACTGAATAAAAGAGAAGACAATTCTACTAACTTGGAGAGTTTCTAAGGGACCTTTGTGCATGTGTAATATGTTTTTGTGTAAGAAACACAAGCATACTTATTTAAAAAAAATCATGGAGGAAAGTGCAAATCAGGAGGAAGATGGGCCAAAGCCACAAAGCAGATACTAGAGTGTCTGCTGTGAAGAAGGGTGATCAACTCTTTTTTTTTTTTTAATATTTATTTTTATTTTATGTGAATTGGTGTTTTGCTCGCATGTATAACTGTGTAAGGGTGTCTTGGAATTACAGACAGTTGTTAGCTGCCATGTGGATGCTGGGACTCAAACTCAGGTCCTCTGGAAGAACAGTCAGTGCTCTTAACCACTGAGCTATCTCTCCAGCCTGGGTGATCAACTCTTATGCAAAAGAAATCAGTATGGCTTACAATTAACTCTTGCCAAAGACTAAAGCCTAGGAGCCCAATATAATCAGCTTTCTAGAACCAATTATTAATTTGCAGGAATATAGGAGACAGGAAACATGCTAACCAACTCCAAAAAGACACACTTTAGACCAGACCATAAAAAAGATGAAAGCTGGAGAAACAGCTCAGTAGGTAAAGTGCTTAGTGGGTAAGCACCCGGGCAAGCATGAGAACCAACGATAAACCAGGCACAGTAGCACACATCTATAAGCCCAGAGATTACAGTGGGACTGGCTAAGAGACACAGGCGAATCCCTGGAAGCTCATGGGACTGTCAGTCTGGCATACACAGTGGAAACAAAGAAAATGTTGTCTCAAATGAGGTAGAAGACCAACTGAAGCTGTCCTCTAACCCAATGCACAGTCATGTCCACACCTGCAAACACACAGGAGAAGAAATTTTAAAGCAAAATGATCAAATGATCTAATTTCCATACCCTACCAAAATCTGGGGGTGGGAGGTATCACTGAGAATAAAAATAAAAATCGTTAACTAGATGGATTAATACCCCAAAGGAAGCTCAAAACTGCCAACAGCTATATGTACTTCACACCAGTAATCCCATAATCCCAGTGTTCAGAGGCAGAGGCAGGCATGTGACATCAGCTAAAGGCCAACACCATGTGCATAGCAAATTCCAGGCCTGCCAGGGCCACCTGGTGAAATCCTGTCTCACACAACAAAAAGTAACTTTTTTAGACAGAGAAATTTAAGGTGGTTCTTACTTTTCTCTTGAGTATTTTTCTATGATATTTGCTTTGTTTTAAACAATAGATGCTGTCATTTCCCCCCAAATTTTGATACAGAAATCTTTAATTTAAACAAACAGAAGAGTGAGTTGTTTGTCCATTTTTTCTCTAACCCATCTACTGCTCATCTTAACACATCTGCTTTTTGCTTCTGTCTGAGCACACAGAAACAGCTCTCTCTCTCAGTTGTTTAAAGCAATTGCAAATGTAGTGACAGCTCAGTCTGCAATACTTCAGCAAGGGCTCCAAAGTAAGAGTGCTAAGTACCATATGAACAACTGAAGGAACCCGAGAAACATCATTTTCTCATCAATCGTCAGTGTCAAATTTCTTGACTCTACCTGAGATTACTCCTATGGATGCTTTTCTTTCCAGAAGTAAGCAATGAACACAATCCCTGCCCAAGAGCTCTATATTTCCTTAATGTGGAATGGCCCCAGTGGTGGTTTGAATGGAAATGGCCCCCTTAGAGTCTAGGGAGTGACATTATTGAAGATGTGGCCTTGGAGCAGGCTTTGAGGTTTCAGATGCTCAAGCCAAGACCAATGTCTCTCTCTTCTTGCTGCCTGCTTATCTGGATGTAAAACTCAACTCCCTCTCCAGCACCAGGTGTGCTTACATGCTGCCATGCTTCCTGCCATGATGACAATGAACCTTTGAATCTATAAGCCACTCCCAATTAAATATTTTTCCTTTATGAGAGTTGTCATGGTCATGGCATCTCTGCACAGCAATAGAACACTGACTAAGACAGTGTTCCTGCTTTCCATCAACTTTAGGGTTTTAAATTTTTTAGGTGTATGTGTGTGAACCTGGAAGGTATGTTTATGTGTACACACAGGTGTAATGGAGACCAGTAGGATCTCCTGGAACTGGAGTTGTGAACCACTGAAGTGGGTGCTAGGAACCTGGTTCTCAGAGCAGCAAGCGCTCTTAACTGTTGAACCACCTCTCCAACTCCTAGTTTGTTTGTTTATTTATTTATTTAATGCTGTTCAAAAAAAACATTCTACACTCTAGGTATTCCTACTTGCTTCCACATCATAGGGTTCAGGCAGGCATTCTGGCAGTGTGGACTACTCATGACTCCATGACATTGGGAGGCCTCCTGACTGAACATGGGAAATACTGTGCTTAATCAGTGGGGTAAGTGGTGTCCACTGGCTCTCTCCACTGAGAAGGGACATAACTGCAGAGTCAGCCTCAAAGTCATGGGAGTATCTGTACTCTTCCAACATTTCACCCAAGGATCTTGATTCTATGAATGGTCCTTGTCTGTATCAACTGCTACTTTGATAATGCAAAGAATGACTTTCTCTTAAGTCCACCATGCTTTCCCTAATTTCACTGCTAAGAATGTCTGCATGAAAAACAGCTTTCCATCCACTTTTTAAAGGTAAGAATTTTGCCAAGTGTGTTGCCACAGGCCTTTAATCCCAGCAATTAAGAGGCAGAGGCAGGCAGATCTCTGTTGAGTTTGAAGCCAGCCTGGTCTAAACAGAAAGTTCCAGGTCATCCAGGGCACCACAATGAAACACTGTTTCAAAAAACAAATCAAAACAACAAAATTAAAAATTTGGAAAAACAACCTTTTAAAGAAATCTATGCTAAGTTTCTGTAAGAGGCAAGGATAGGACTGAACAAGATGCCTGAGGAGGACCAGGCTTCACTCCTTAGTGTGTAAGTGGAAGTTAATGTTGTCAGCCCAGTATCCTCTGAGAGCCTGAAGCTGGTGCTGTAGAGCTCATAATTTAGAATATGTGTGAAAATGAAATCTACAATGTTCTTCAGGCACAAGGGTGCAAAAGAAGCTCTAAGTATTAACCACAGCCAACACTGAGGAAACTGATAGTTCTTCAGTATGCTAAAGTCTTTGTGAGAAATGATTAGCTCTCAGTGATGTGCTACGGGACACAGGACTGGGGCTACCTCAACTTTTCAGTAGGCTTTGTGAAAAGCTTAAAGCTCTACTGAGTTAAACATAGAAAACCACAACAGTATGTAGATGAAATAGAGCCCAGAGAGGCCAGGCCTGGCCGTCACAAGCTCCACCCCACACAGCAAGTTTAGTAAACTCAACCAAGAAAGAGATTAAATTCTATAAGAGGGCTAAAGATTCAACTTAGTGCTGTGGCCCTTGCCTGATGGGTGAGGCCTTGAGTGAGCTCCCCCAAACTACAAAACATCCTTAAGCCTAAAACAATTACTTAAATTTACTGAACCCAAATGTGCTAAACAATGAGAGCTGAAGGGCACAAGCTGCCTGACACTCAAGTCAGTCACACATACACACCCCCAACCCGTCTCCCTCTCTGACAGTCTTGCCAGGGAGAGCTGAACGTGAATTCCATTCCTCCCACCTCAGCCTCTCAAGCTAGGACAGCAGGCCTGTGCCACCCTACTGCACTCTGTTGCTGCTTCTGTTGTATAGAGCTTACTAACAGCCAGGCCAACTCTCACCTAGGTTTAAACCAGACACTTTCTATATCCCCTTCCCAAGCACCAAAGGCTACAGGAAGGATAGAAGACTTGGTCCACAGCAAGGAGGACTGGCACCAGCCTGGCAGCACTGCGAGCCAGCCAGTCTAGGAAGGCCAGTCAGCCAGCCTGCTGTACCAAGTCACCTACCTGTACTGTGGCTAAGAAGAACAAATGAGACAGTATACATAGGAACCCTCCTAACAACTGCAACCCACATGTGTTGATTTATAAGGAAGAAACAACGTAACCTAACACTTCTCCACTCTCCTTCACCACATTCTATTCGGCCCTCTGAGCTTATCAACAATAAATAGCCCTGTCTTCCAGAAAGGTGTTAGCTACCCACATCAGATCAACAGGAAACTGACTTTTTGGAAAGGTTTCAGTTCTGTCCTCTCAGCTCTCAACTTAAGCCTGATCACAAACTCATTTTATTTCTTTAACCTAATTAGGGCAAAAGAATCACTAAAGTCAGCTCTGAAAGACATTCACCAACGAAGCCTTGAAGGCCCTGGGCTTGACAACTGGCGGCCTCCACGAGACCCAGGAGTACAGATGGAAGGCAGCTTGCTCAGGTGCCAGCCTGTCAGTTGGATTAAAATGACTCATTTATTTACCCAAGAACCTCACAAAGTGCTTTTACTAACAGGGAGAGGGGGCCTGCCATCTCTCTGAGAAGGAACGCACAAACTCGCCTCTGATGCCTTCCTGGCCTGCCAAAAGTCATTATTGCCATGTGTGGAAAGCCATCAGCAGGGTACAGGCCCCCGTTGTCCAGGTGACAGATTGGGCTGCGTAATCAGAGGAGGAAGGGGAGAGTGCAGAAGCTGTCAGAGGCGAGAGATCTTGGCTGGAGCCGCCAAAAAACTGGCAACATGAGTTAGCGTGACTGAGTAAACAGCAAACAATCTCCAAATGATCCTTCCATTAGTAGTGCAGAAACAAAGTGTTAAGGATAAACTTTCCCTGAAAAGCACAACCAGAGAAGTGTAAGAGCCACATTCATGTGGGGCACTGAACCCAGTCTGGGGACAGGCACAGTCCTTGCTCCTTTGACTCTTGGCTGCTGGCACAGTAACTTTTCCAGGAGAAGAGGAAATTAACAGCTACAGTACAGTCAACAGTGTGCTTCAATCAGAGAAAACAAAACAAAAGCAATGAGCCAGTGGAGGAGCAGCACAGGTGACTCGAAGGTAGCTCTTAAGTAGGAAACCTACCTGGTAGACACCCATGGTTTGTCCATGCTAAGTGTGCTTAGCCTACAACTCAGGCATCAGCAGTCTCTCCTTTCTGAGCACGGCACTGCATTCCATTTATCCAGGGACAACCAAGAAGAGCTAATGCACCAGGAAAAGCCTTAGTGTTAGACTTTAAAACCAAAAAGGACTCTGAAACTCCATTTTGTGGTCACCAAGTAGTATTTTCCTGCATGGAACTGAAGACAGTACACCCTGCCTTAGCTCTGGACCAGTCATAACAAAGAACCAGTGGAAAACAAATACTCTGTAGATAAAGCATTCCTGAGCCTAATTCCTTTGATTTCTCAATCCTATTTAGAAAAACAAGCCCTTAAGTTTCAGTATCCTTTCTCATCCTTATGTCTTGCTTCATTTTTTACTTGAGAAAGAGTGTTTTGAGCCAAAGTTTTGATCTTTTTGCTTTCCATTTCTCTAAGGCTAGGATTGCAGAGGGGTGTGTACTACCACACCCAGTCCATCCCTCTTTAGATAAGACTTCTCTTGCAAGTCTATCCCAACTATTTCAACTCTCCTTTAGTTCTGCCTACCTACCTCCCTCCTCCTCATAGCCTACACTACCAAATAGCCAGTCTACAAGAACGTGTGTGTATCAGGTCCTGGGAAAACAAACCGCATAAAATGACGAAGGTCCTTGCTTGTAAGACAAGTACAATTAAAGTGAACATATACCCTACATACCTGTAACTACTACCAGTGGGAAGGAAACATGGAATAGAGAAACTTGCAAACACTAAAGAACACAGTGTAGTTATACCAAAGCTTCCATAGTTTCATAAAGACATCCATCCAGTCTTCTCTGTCCTTATTAAAAGGATCTTAGGGTGACAAGGTAAAAAAATGGGCTGGAAATTTGGCTCAGTGGTTAAAAGCACTGGCTGCTCTTCCAGAGGACCAGGGTTCAATTCCCAGTACCTACAAGGCAGCTCAAATCCGTCTGTAGCTCTAATTCCAGAATTTCTGACACTGTCATACAGACATACATGCAGGAAAACAACAATGAACATAAAAAAAATTAAAAATAAATCACTTAAAACAAAGTAAAATGCTTGGTATAAAAGGGAAAATCCCCACATAACTAACATGATTCCTTTTATCAAGAGAAACCAGTTCTCCATGTGCCTTGTCCTGATTAACCTCATTATTATTCCTCATTAACACCACAGAGGCTCCTAGAAGTGTTCAGATAGCCTGGCAAGCAACAGGCTGCTTCTAAGGAAACAGAGTGACATCATCTCCCCAGGGCAGGCATCATCTATCCTGGTGTGGATCACACACACTATGGCTCACAGATACAGTCTTGAGAGAAAGCAAACAAATAATGGCCACAGAAGGAACACAGAGGAACCACCTATCGCTAGGGAACCTGAGCTGCACGGGGCTTTCAAGTGTAAGCTCCACCCAGTTTCCTAGTCTTTGCAGAGCTGAGAAAGCAGTATGCCTGCTGGTAGCATCAACCCAATCAAGCCAACCAGTATGACCAATGGTTCGACAAGAGTTTGTTTCATTTATGGTGTGCAGGAGCTGAAGGTTCTGTGACAATGGCTAGCTGACATCAGTTGCCTGCAGGTAGTAGCCAGATAGAACAGGAAGTGAGAACATGCTTTTGACTCTGCCAAGATTTACCTTCATAAAATCTTTTTTTTCCCCCACATAGAACCTTTAAAACCCTGAACTTCAGATACTTGAACTTTTTCTTTGAAAAAATTGTAGCTCCCCAGAGTCTGGGAAGCATCTTTTACATGTGGGAGGTCTCAACATTTTCCATGGTAAATCTTAAAGCTCCTAACTCTCATTTCATCATGAAAGTTTCTATTGTGTGTTTCAACAGAAACAATATTTAAGTTTATCTTTCAAATAAGGCAATAAGCAAGTACATTAAACTGCACCTGTCTGTCTAAAACTAGGTGACTCCTACCCCATGAATCTCTTGGGGGCTACCTACCCACCACTATGTGCCTCCTATGCTCCAGCAGTGTTGTCACTGGGACAGACCTGACAACAGATAACCCTGTCTTCATGGAGCTTAGGGTTCTGCACAATGACACCTGTAACAGGCTGAACGTCAGAGGGCCTAATGCAAAGGAGCTATAAGTAGGACCTAGATAGTCTGTTCAGGCAGAAAAAAAAACACAGAATGACACTGTCAGAGAACTGAAAGATGGGCCTGGGCAATCAACACAGAAGTGTGGTGAGAATTCACCTGCTGACGGTAGGGCTACTGGCCATTTCCTTACCAATTACCATAATTGAATTCACTCTTACGTTTAAAAATGCTTTTAGAACAAGTGTGAATTTCTGACCATAAAGAAAAAGGTTATTTGCTCTGACACAGGTCTCCTTGGAAAGCAAATGGTTAAAGAGAAATCAAACAAAATGTGTAGGTCTGAACAATGTGTGCAGGGCCACTTTGCCATGGACACAGGAAAATGATGGCATTGGGTTTCTGGGTAACATTATAGTAGATGAGAGAACACACACTCAAAGCTGACCTTACCCACAAACTGGATTCTGAAAGAAAGCAAGAGATTACTTTTGAATTGAACATGCAGTAGGAGTTCCTTAAAAAGTAACTGCAGTAAATGAGGCATTCAGTTAGCTAAATGTCACTGTTTCCACCTAGCACTGGCTTGCAAGATTTACTAAGTTCACAGTGCACTTTTCTTACTGTATATAAAGAAGTTCCTCCAGTACCCATTTGTAAGTTATATTACCCAAATGGCACAGGAAGCGAAGGTATTTTAATCTTGTAAAGGAGTAACACCTTAAGAAAAATGGGTCCCTAGAAGCGCAGTTAGAAAAAAAAAAAGGGGGAGGGATGTGTTGGAGGTCACAAGACAAGATTGCAGACTAAGGCAAATGAACAGGCCTGAAGCTCCCAGGACAATGACAGTCTCAGACAAGAGCAGATAGATCCTGACAGGTGCCTTGACTTTCCTTTAGGAAGATAAGCAAGCACAGGTACCTTGTTGTGCAAAGACTTTCTCAGCTCCAACTACTCCCAATAGCTGTAATTTACAAGTTTTTGGTTGATAAATTCACACCTTTTCAGACTAACAGCTGCCACTATTAGTGAGCAAATCGCCAAGTCTTCTCAACAGTGGCAGCCAGTACCATGTGGTACAGCCAGGTGGCAATCCAGAGGTGCAGAGAAACCAGCTCCTCCATGAGGCCCAGGTGTGCCAGCTGTCCAGGGGAATGGACACAGAACAAACTGTCAAGGGATCAAAAGTCACAGCCACTTTTGGGCATGGTAATGTACACTTTAACCCCAGGACTCGGGGCAAAAGCAGAGGCAGGAAGATTTCTGAGAGGCCAGCTAGGACTTCACAGTAAAACCCTGTCTCAAAAAACTGCAACAAAACAGCAAAATAATTACAGCTACTGTTGTCACAGGAATTGACCCTTACACAGAGAAGAGTGATACTTACCGTGCAGAGCAGGACTCCTGTTCCAGAATGTGAGAACTCATGAAACACAGAGGTTCTTTCCTACAGAAACAGGAAAAGTAGGAGCTCTTGAGATAAATGCTAACAGGGAGGTTTAAATTCATACAACTTTTCCAATCTTCTTTAATTTTTACCCCTGGCACAGAGAGATTCAGCAGCAAAGAAGTGGCTTCTTCACATCTCAAGAGATGTGCTTGTATGACTGAACCCTCTGAGACCAAGAAAAGCAGCAGAGCTTTGTAACGGGGGCACTGCCTTAAATGTCAGTCATTCATAAATACCAGCACTAGCAAAAAAGGCGCTCATTTAAAATATTCATAGAGAAAATTAGTGCAGAGTTTAAAACTTTGGCCAATCAAGTTCAGTTTTTATCTAGAAATTACGCAACTCTGGATAAATAAATTAGGCACAAAAATCAAACATCTATTGCTAGTGTACCACACAAATACCTATTAATTTATTTAGAGGCAGGGTCTCACCATGTAGCTCCGACTATCCTGAAACTCACTCTGTAGACCAGACCTACCTCTGGTCTGGCACTGAAGATGTATGCCACAACACTTAGCCAAAAAAATTAATTAAAAAAAATAACCTCCTGGACCAAGCATAGTAGAGAATATATATAATGTCAGCATTTGAAGACAGTGGCAGAGCACTATACGCTTGAGGCTAGCCTGGTCAACATATCAGAGTTCCAAGCAGCTCTGGAACTGAAAGCAAGCCTAAAATGTGTGACCTTGTCTCAAAAAAAGCAAAGAAACAAAAACCACACCAAACCAAATAAAAAAATAAGCCCCCAATTATTTGCTAGGCATGCAACTTCAAGATTAAAACAAATCTGTGCACTACTGAGTTGGATGTGCTTGTTTATATGCTAAGAATTCAATCTTAGCTGAGTACCTTACTACAGAATCAAAAGCATCAGCAATTAGTTGTTTTTCAGAGTTGAGAACACCAGCTACAAAAACCCATAGTATAAAATGGTAAACACATGCCCAGCCCTAGTTCTGAAGGCTTTCTCACCTACAAATTTGACATGAGTTTAGCACCCCAGAATCTACACCATGACCCTTAACAAAAGCTGAGCATGGCAGCACACACTTGTAATCCCAATGCCAAGGAAGTAGAGACAGATGGATACTTGGGACTCCCTGACAGAGAGCTGCCTTTAAAAGGATAGAGGGTTTCTGAGGAATAGTCTCTCACCCTCACACACTGCCACACATCTACACACATGAAATTGCTGAAAATTATGTCCTATATCAAGCCAAAATTCCCTTAATGGTTTTCTATGAAAACAAAGCCAACAACTTAAACATCAATTTCTAAAATCAAACATTTTAACAAAAATACAATTTAAGGATATATTAAGTTGGTACTTACATGCTAAAAAAATAAAGGTAGGAAAATATTATAAGGCTTTGTTTTTCATAATTAAACCATTGTTTCTATAAGAGAATAAGATTTTGTGTGCATAGCAGAAACACTGCAACTCCACACTGAGCAATCTGAGCTGAGGATTTTGGGGGCTTTCATTTGTGTTACGTAGGTAACATGTGCAGTACACAGTGCACACACTGCATGTTCAATACCAACGCTGCAGTGAAGTCACATGAGGTACCACATGTTCTCGAACCTTTTAGTGTCACTGTATTTTCACAGTCTCCTTTAGAGCAGTTTATGAAGCTGTGCTCTAAAGGAATAAAGTTATACCAACTTTTTCTTACAGGGCAACCTTCTGAATTTAAAAATTTATAAAAACTAGGCTTGTGAAATAGCTCAGTAGTATTCCTTTACATGCAGGAAGACCTGGGTTTGGTCCCTGATATCCAAAGCCACTTGCAACCCCAACACTGCGGAGGTAGACGGGCCTGGGATTTGCTGGCCAGACACTATAGCCTACCTGGTGAGCCCTAGGTTACGATGAAAGACCCTAATCAAAAAACACAATGAAGACTCCTGAGGAAGCACACCCAAAATGACCTGTGGCCTGCACAAGCACATGTACAGCTGTGAACAACAACACTCACATACAATTTATAAAATTACTAAGCGAGGGTTAATATACACTTGTACTCCCAGTACTTGGGAGGCTAAAGCAGGACTTCTCTGAGTACAAAGCCAGATAAGCATACAAATTGAATATTAGGCAAACCTGGGCTACAGAGTGAGACTCTGTCTCAAAAAAAAAATACTGATAATAATAAGCTAAAATTATACATTTTAATTGTAGAAAATTTATATTTATATTAAAGGAAGAAAATAAAATCAGCCCACACTGAACAATGTCATCAGCACCTACACCTCAATACTTCTCTGTCTATGCCCAACAAAGCCAAACATGGTGCCTCACTATACTATAATATGCTTTAATCATATACCAATTGAATGCAAGCATCTCAGCCAATAAAAATCCAAAGACCACAACATCTCATGCAGTCAAGTAGGATTGAGCCAGTTAGCTGCAACATTATTGCATGACCAGTGTTTGTTACCAGGTAAACCTCTCTTAAATAAGTTTCTGTACTCATCAGTGGCTCCCTCACTTAATTTAAAGATCGGGGAGAGAGAGAGAGTAAGAGAGAGAGAGAGATATCGTGGAGTGATCCTGAGGCTTGAACATGAACTGTAGAGCACACACCAAGTATGTCTCTAAGTCGCAGTGCGGCACACACCTGAGATCTCGCTATACTTGTCATCAACACATAAAATACACAATCTTCTAACACATGAGATCTCGCTATACTTGTCATCAACACATAAAATACACAATCTTCTAACAATGCTGAAAGGATATCTCCCTGTGGGCAGTGGCACAGCCACACTGCACTATGGTGAACAGTCTGGTCATCTGTGGGTATGCATTCTGTCCCATGGCACACTTCACTCAGGGCACCAATAAGTTACCCAGCAGCAGAGGCTTTTCAATTAGGAGAGGGTAAGGAACTTGCCTGTAGGACAGACTCATAGAGAAAGATAGGGTATGGCCAGGTCCAAAATAAATGGGATGAACATGTGCTATATGGTCTCTGTAACACTTATTGCTGTATTATTCCTGCTTTCTCTTTAGCTTATGGGGAGTCTGCGAAGAATGAATACTGACAATTATTAAGTAACAAGGAATGCTGAACTATCCCTGAGAAAGATAAAATTAAGACCATCAGCAGATAATGATTGCTGAGCACTCACTACATGCCAAGTTCATTTGCATGAACTAGATAGTAAATCAATCCTATAAAAGATACACCACCATCACCTGACTCTGGAGAGCTGGAGACTGGTATAGAAGGTTGGTTTAAATTCTTATCTCAAGTCAGAGAGCCAGTAACAAAGCCAGAGCCAGAATATAAACAGTCTGTCCCAGAAGGCACACCATGCAAGAGTACCATAAAACCCATGAGACGGACAGTCTGAGATCATTTAACTAGAGATCTGTCCTTATGTACTGGAACCCCTGAGTCTTTCAGGTTCATATAAGCTACTCAGGATCCTCAGCCATCTCTTACAGAATGGCTCTGGGACTGGCAAGCACTCAGAGGATTAAAAACCAAGTTTAAAACAAAATCCCAAATCACACATGGTACTCAAGAACAAAACCAACTGACTTAACCAATCAGGGAGCTGAAAGCATAATAGAAAACTAACAAAGGCTCAAATATTCTGTGACAAAGAAGCTGTGTCCATGAATGACCTTCAGCAAGGTCACTTACCTAAGCCCCATTTCCTTAATTGTTAAAGTCAAAGAACAAACCATGAGGGGATGAATCTATTTCCAATCACTTCAGACCTCTTCTGTCTCTTTTAGCTCTCAATGTGTACTGGTCTATGTTATCCTGACTTTCAATATTCTATTTTTCTAAGATGCCTGAAACCTTATGTCACAAGATAGCTCTTATTTCAAACCTATGCACGATCTAGGAGGGAAGTGCCCCACCATAAACCACCCAACTCCCTAAAGATGGCCTTGTTATGAGCCTAGGAGTGAGGCTTACATAGACCATCTAAAGGTAGGGAAGGGTACTCTTCTTCAGGAAGTTCACTCTGTAGGGAAGAACAGAAACCAAAGCCTAGTGGTGTGCAGTACCCTCTCCCAGCCCAAAGTGCTCAGAGTGCAGCGCTGTATCTTGTTGACAATGACAGCCGCCGCGCTCAGCAGTACCATATGGGATCCACAATTTAGCTCCATTAATGCTCTTAATTTGAAGACATCAAGCCCTAATTACACACTGGGTACTAAAAAGGCAAAAGCCTTCCCTGGTGCCAGCTACTTAGTGCTACTCAGTTGCCGTAACAGCTGGCCGAGGTAGACGCAGGCCAAGCGGGCCTGTGAGCTCTCTCAAGTGGAAGAGGCGACTCCAGAGCAGAAGCCCATGAAACAATAGGCTCCCTCACTAGCATCTACTAGCAGCTCCTCCATTTTTGGCTTTTTTTCCACTGGCCCAGGAGAGCTGAGAAGGACACAAGTGTACCAGGACTCTCTGTATACCAGGCTCATGGCATGTGGGGTGGGGAAAATCGGGCTTACCTCCTGCTCCATGTTGCCATGCAGCCGAAGGAATTTCAGTGGCCAGGAAGCAGATGGTGGCTGCTCTGAAGTGAGGGCCCCTGGGCGGCAAGACAGGGTGTGAAGGAAGAGGCTGTAGTGGAACTCTACCAGCTCACAACTTGAGAAAAAGACAATCATCTTCTGGTCCTTCTCAAACTACACAAACACATGGGGGAAGGAAGTAAGCACATGGCTATAAGCATAGATGCCCCTAAAATGAGCATGGCTCTAAGGTATGTACATGCCGGCCCTAATTTGAAAACACAGTGACACAGCCTTTAATTATTAAAACAAAACAAAACATTGATATTCCATTCTACAAAGACAACAGAAAGAAAAAGGACAAGAGCTCCAACCACAAAGAGAAAAACAAATGTACTTTGGAGTAAGCTGTCCCTTACACTTTGGGCCAGTCAACAATCAGTAACCTCCACCCACAGTCCCGGTGTGCAGTGACTCCTAAAGCTATTATCTCATATTCCAGAGTCACCCCATGAATCTGATAAATAAATACATCAGGTCAAAGAGTTTGTAAGAAATACCTTGCTCCGTCATCTATGACATTCAATAATGTTAGCCCCAACAAGATATATCCAAATTTAATGCTATGATCTGTGGTGGAATGTTCTCTGTATGCTATAAATAAAAGACTGGTTTGGCCTATGTAGAGCACTGGTAGAAGTGGGTGGAGAATCAAAAGACAGGCAGGTAGGAGAAGAGTGGAGTTAGTCAGTCATCATCCGACCTCCAAAGAAAAATCATGTAAAAAATACAGGTGAGCCGCGGACTAAGCCATATAACAAATAAATTAATAAAAATAAGTTAAATTAAAATAAAAGAGCTAACTAATAATATACTTAAGACATAGGCCAAACAAAATAAAATAAATAAATGTCTAATTCATTTCTTTAAAAGACAAAAGCCATCACAGACCAAGTCCCAACCCCAGGCCCAAAAAACCCCCAAAAACCTTTTACAATAATGATCCTCAAAGCCCTTAACTTGAGATTCTTTACCAGTTTTGAAATTTATAATCACACACACAAACTCAGAACAAAGTTAACAGGCCCCTCCTTTCTTGTTTTGGGGCTTTCACTTCACTGCTATGTTTACCTAGAACAAATAAAACATATGCTACTTTCCTAGATCTGACCAGATGTAAGCCAGTCTTACCTTGCACTTCTGCAGGATGAAGGCTGCAAGGCAGACAAGGCGCAGCTTGCTGGGAACCAATACCACATGCTGATCAAGACTCTCTGGTATGGCAAAGCTGTCCAGCTGGCTACTAGAAACTTCCTTAGGGTTGGGCTGGTCCCAGATTTTGTCCAGGACAGATATACTGACTGGATTATGCAAACTGATATCAGCTAGTCGTGTTACACCTTGGATACAGTGAAAAGGACAAAACAGGGTGGTCACATGTGCATCCCTAACCCTAACCCTAACCCAGGATTTTCAGGGAAATTCAGGACAGACCTACCTTATTGTCAGGTTGGTGGGGGTAATTCACAGCCCAATGCCCATCTATACTAGTATTTTCTATGCTCTCATCAGATATCTATACCTCACTTTATCAAAGGTTCTCTGGTCACCACAAAACCTTAGATTAAAATAACTCCATAGACTTCTTTGCTGCAGCTCTTCTTAAGGCCTCTACTAAACTAATATCTACCATTACCCAGAAGAGCAAGGGCATAAAACAATTCTCAATGCATTGAATAACAGGTTCTCCTTTCTAAAGATTATCTCTAAAAATTAATGCTTCTTAGTACATTTAAGTCATGTGTATCATATTGTGGCCTAGAAGATCAACTAAACCACACATGGCCATGAGAGCACTGGTCGTGTTTACCCGTGCTCTTTATGCAAGGTAAAACCGGTGAGGTGGTTCTGTTCTCTAAGCCTTAGATTTTCATTTGTAAAACAGCCCAAGATTTCTTGCAATAGAGGAGTTAGAAAGGAGCCAGGGAATGTGTAATGAAAAAGGAGGATGGTCACACTAAAACTGGTGCTGAAGAGAGACCTGCTTATGTCCCACTGTCAAGCAAAACCAAATAGTGACTAGCCTGCCTCCCATGAACCCAGGTGTGTACACCAGAAGCCACTTCTTTCCACCCAGGCCTCAGGTGCTGAGTATGCAGGACAGAAAAGGCTGTCCCTTCTCCCTAAGAGGGGCTCCCACTGGCATCAGTCCACAGCTCCCTCCCAACTCACCTTCTGTGAGTGTCGCTGACAGCAAGACATTCTGCCGTTTCTGACACTCAGCATTTAGAGCATTCAGGATCACTGTGATGTCCTTCTCAAAACCCAAATCCAAGATCCTAAAGGTGTAAGAGAAGAACTTTAACCCAGGCAAAGAGGAAACCTGATACTACCAGGCTACAGAATTGTCCCTGAGATGGCAGGAGGACAAACAGCCCCTTTCTCCCACCTTTCCTGCTTTGGAGACTAGGCTCACCTGTCTGCTTCATCTAGAACCAGCCACCGTATCCGGCTAAAGTGAATGTTCTTTGTGGATTTTATATGATCCACCAGCCGTCCAGGAGTTGAGATAAGGATATTTATGCCTTTGCGGAGTCTGTTGAAATCATGTATCATAAAAGAAAGTAAGCCAAACAGCGTAACAACAAAAATACAAGTAACAGACAAAAAAGACAGACATTCTGTGTCCAGCACAAATGCCGAAGCCCCAAGTGAAAACAATGAACAGGTGAGATTTCATTCTTCTGTGTATAGAACTGCTAAGATTTTTTTTTTAAGATTTATGTATTTATTATGTATACAGTATACAGAAGAGGGCACCAGATCTCATCAGAGATGGTTGTGAGCCACCATGTGGATGCTGGGGATTGAACTCAGGACCTCTGGAAGAACAGTCAGTGCTCTTAACCTCTGAGCCATCTTTCCAGCCCTAGAACTGCTAAGATTTAAAGTTACACTAAATCATACTAACTTCACTTTGAAAAAGAATTTGTAAGTATATGACTCAATTGTTTTAATCTGATTCACTGATTTTTCTAGCCCTGCCTCTCATGTGCTGGGATTAAAGAAGTGCGTCACCACTGCCCAGCAAGATCTACTTTTTAAATATTTATGTACATTATAATTTTTTAATGTAGTGTATGTCCAGAAGAGGCCCTTGAGCTAGAGTTATAGGTCGTCTATAAATCACCCAATATGGCACTGAAGACTGAACTCTGGTCCTCTGAAAAACCAAGTTCTCTCTCTCTCTCTCTCTCTGTTTGTGTGTGTGTGTACACTTGGGTGCCCATGGAGCCCAGGGTCCTCTGAAAAACCAAGTTCTGTGTGTATATACACACTTGGGTGCCCACCTAGAGGGGGCAGTGGATCCCTTGGATCTGAAGTCACAAGTGTCTGTGAGCTACCTCCTGTGGATGCTGGAACCTGAAGTCTGCAGTAAGCATCCTTTTAACTTCTGAGCCATCTTTCCAGCTCCTCCATCTTTAAGGCTTCTATGCCAGAAATCCAGGTGAACAAATATACAAGCTAACTGTTAAGACATATACTCTTAACTCTTAGGACACACATACTAACTGTTCGTTAGAACACACATTCTGACTATTAGGACACACATTATGTTTGTTAGGACACACATTATTTTAGGATGTTTTTCTCATATTGAAGCCTCTACGTAGTTCCCATAAAATGGGTCTGAGCTTTGCCTCATAGATGATGTAGACTAAAGCTTACTTCTTCTTAAACTTATTTATTCTTAGATAATTTAAGAATATATACAGTGGGGGCTGGAGAGATGGCTCAACGGTTAGGAGTACTGACTGTTCTTCCAAAGGACCTGAGTTTGAATCCCAACATCCACGTGGCAGCTAACAACTGTCTGTAATTCCAAAATCTGACACCCTTACACAGTTATACATGCAGGCAAAAACACCAATTCACATAAAATAAAAATAAATATTTTTTTAAAAAAGAATATATACAATGTATCTTAGTCATACTCAACTTCTCTCCACTCTCCATTCCCTCTCCCCTCCAAACTTCCCTTAGCATACCTTTCACATCCTTTTAAAAATAATCATTAACTTTCCTGTTCCCAAAACAACCATAATCCCATTATTCTATAGCAAAAAACAGAACACAATCTTGCCTGGCTAGGTTTTTTTGTTCTCAGTCAAGTGTGGTAACTCGGCTATGCTTTGGCTATGGAATAAAGGATAAACAGTGTGTGATCACATATGCACCTTTGGATGGAGTATCTAAAACAATTTTTGTCATTTCTACCAAGAAACTAAAGTGCAGTGGCTGAAGATCTGGCAACGACCCAAGGATAAGAGGAAACCTTGCAAATGAAGCCTCCAAAAGGACACAAAAAAACGGAAGAGCTACAACCTGGAACTTACTGCTGTTGTTTATAGCTGAATCTAGCCTGACCAATGATTTTTAAGTGTCAAACTTTATGTTCACTCTCAAGCGTGTAACTGCTAAAGTGTCATCTGCCCATGTAACAATTTTCTAATGACATCCATTGTAAGTTCCAATGCAGAGCCAGAAATCAAGGCACTAAGACCTTGCTAAGCATTAAGGAAGTTATCATCTTGTTGTTCCTGTTGATTTTGAAGACAGAATCTCACATAGCCCATGCTATTCATGAACCCAGTATGCAGCTGAGGCTAGCCTTGAAACTCCTGATCTCCTGCTTCAGTTTCCCAAGTGTTGGGATTGTAGATGCAGGCCACAAGGCCTACCTATCTTCTTGTTTTTATAAATCTAAAGAGAAAAACCAAATTTTCAATATACACCAAAGAGGTCATATGCAGGGGTGCATACCAAGGGGTCTTTGGGGCACCCAGTTGGTGGGTTAAGGCAGGTCACAGCACTGCCTAGAGATAACTACTGACCTGGCCTGTCTTTGCACGTGGAGACCAGGAGACATAGTAGCAGAGGAGGCTCTCTTGCAAGCTGAAGAACCAAGTGTTACTAAACAAGACAGCAGACAAAACTCCAAGAGGAATAAACAAACCTACTTCCTACCTAGCCTTTTCTGATTTCCTTTTCTCTCCTCCCATCAACACTCCAGGAACGATCCAGGTGAATGGCTACATAAAAATACAAGAACACAATCAACATAAAGCCCCTTCCCTAGAAGCAGAGCTGATCCTAAGTCGCTAGCATAAGCCAGTGTGTATCAGGAAGCCTGGGCTTTGTAATGTGTGAGGAGTTTCTGTGCAGATGTAGTCAGGTGGCACTGAGGGATTAGACCAGAAGTACTGTCAGGACAAATGTGAACTTGTAAAATAATCCAAGTACCCTCCTACACCTTTCCTCATGGTGTCCAAACAGAAAATATATTTCAGTTAAGTTCAATATCTTGAATGTGGGGTGGGGAATTAAAAACCTAAGCAATATACTCCACACTCACTACTAGACCACAGTAAAAAAAAAAATAGACTCCTGGTCAATTTTGTGGGTGTTGAACCTTGGTTCAGGCTGTCTCCTCACTCCTGAATGTCCTTACATGTGCTTTCCACTTGCTTACCTGAGGGCTGGGCCTTAAAAAGTCACTTCAAGTCAAGTGAGCCAACAATAACATCTAACCTCTGGCAAGTACTAGCAAGAGTTATTAGATGGGTGGTGTGGGGGTGCACACCGTTAGCCCCACTCAGCACCTGGGAGGCAGAGATAGACAGATCTCTGAGTTGGAAGTCAGTCTGGTTTTACAGAGCAAATTCCAGGACAGCAGAACTACAGAGAAACCCTGTCTGGAAAAAAAAAAAAAAAAAAAAAAAAGAAAGAAAGAAAGAAAAGAAAAAAGAAAAGTGTGCCAGTGAAACCTAACAACTGCAATTAGGGAGGCCAAAGGCATGTTGGGAAGCCATTCTTACTTCCAACAACCCAGACTGTACCACATGGCTTCTCTCCCAATGTCAGAAAGGAAGGCAACACTGCCTAATGGCTTATCTTACCTTGAGCAGCTTCTGGACAGTGTCAAAGCTTTGCACAGCCAGCTGTGAGTATTAAAAGTTGGAGACAGTGAGCAAGGTCATTCCTTCCTTTTTATACTTTTTAAGAAAAGTCAAGGGGCTGGAGAGATGGCTCAGCGGTTAAGAGCACTGACTGCTCTTCAGGAGGACCTGAGTTTGATTCCCAGCATCCACATGGCACCTAACAACTGCATGAAATTCCAAGATCTGACACCCTTACACAGTTATATATGCAGGCAAAACATCAATTCACATAAAATAAAAATAAATATTTAAAAAAAAGAAAAGTCAATCTAAACCCATCAGGATCAAGTCTAGACCTCAAGGCTTAGGACAAGTAATCCTACATAGAGAATCCGCCCTGAAAATACTCTCTTCTTAAACAGGCTTTGAAATCTGTCAGTTTAGGGAATGAGGGTGAAGACATCACATATATTTCTAAGACATATAAAAAAATAGTGTTTTGTGCTCCCTCTGCTGGCTCAAATTCCCGAAGTGCTACACAGAGAAATTCAAGTATATGACAAAAGTACCCTGACAGGCACTTGGGGAACTAAGGTTGAAGCAGGCTATTTGCAGACAGATATGTTCATTCCTAAGTTTACAAAACAAAAACCAGTGAACCCACTATAGGACAAGTAAAATTAATGTAGGTGGTAATCATTAAACACCATCAACATAGCCCTTACAGAATCTTGTCCAAGGTTATATGTGCCCTCATATGTATAGTGTGTGTTCTAGGGAAGCAACAGGGTTGTTGTTGAAAGCATGTCAATGTGTGTCCCTATGTGTGCTCCTTCCTGGGACAAAACAGAGACAGGACAGAGCAGGCTGTGTGAAAGGCTGACCAGAGGGGCTGGCTCAGCAGCTAAGAGCACTGGATGTTCTTACAGAGAACCAACCCCAGGTTCAGTTTGCAGCACTCACACAGTGGCTCACAATCATCTCTAACTTCAGTCCCAGGATTTGACACCCTCTTCTGGCCTCTCCGAGCTCTACACACATAGTTCACAGGCAAAACGTTAATACATATAAAAGAAAAGAAATAAATCAATCAGAAGAAAAGAGAGGGAAGGAAGGAAGGAAGGAAGGAAAGAAAAAAGGAAGGAAGGAAGGACGGACAGTTGTCTGGAAATTTCTATTTTCCTGTAAGTTCTCCATGGAGACATATGAAGTTGCCCCTGTGGATACATCTTGCAGCTCTGACAGAGGTAATTTCTACTTAATGTTCATGAAGAAAGAATTAACAGCATCAGTAGCTTAATTTAAAAAAAAAAAAAAGGTTCGATTTTATATCCAAATGTTTTTAGTTACTTTCTTTGAAATATTTTAAGTATAAAAATGCAATTCTTTGCCAAGCAGTGGTGGTATACATCTTTAATTCCAGAACTTGAAAGACAGAAGCAGGTGGATCTCTGTGAGTTTGAGGCCAGTCTGATCTACAGAGTGAGTTCCAGGACAGTCAGGGCTACACAGAGGAAGCTTGTCTCAAAAAAAAAAAACAAAGAAAGAAAGAAACAAACAAACAAAATGCTATTTTTTTCTAAATTTTATTACTTATTTGCCTTGGTGTTTGCCTGGAACTGGGAACTGAACTACAGACAGTTGTAAGCTGCCATGTGGATGCTGGGAATTGAACTCAGGTCCCCTGGAAGAGCAGTCAGTGCTCTTAACCTCTGAGCTCTCTCTCCAGTCCCACAAAATGCTATTTTTAAAATTCATTTTGAAGAGTCATGAATTTAAGTATCATCAGTTTTTTAGACAATGAGGAAATGTTTTCTTATACCTAGCTGATGATTTTAAGAGCACTTAAACCTTCCTACTTGACAGAAATCAGAAGAATGGTTCCCAGAAAGAAATGTGAAGGAAAGCATGTTTAGGGGCTTGTTTAGCAGAGAAGGAAGTGGAGAAAGTACTTCAAGTCAAAAGGCTATCACAAAGTGTACGCACAAACCCCACCCTACAAGCAAACTGCTTACCTCTCTGGTGGGCACTAGGACCAAAGCATAGGGGCCGTCACTGCGCTGTTGACAGAAAAAAAGAAATGTGAATGAGAAGAGTTCCAGGTACAGGCTGAGGAAGGAAGAGTCCGCAGTTTTTAGTTTGAGGCCAGCTTGAACAATTATGAGATGTTGCCTCAAAAAAAGAAAAGAAAAGAAAAAAATTACATGAGGAAGACCAACGAAGGTCACACTGAGATGAGTTATGGGTGGCCAGCTAAAAACATCAGAGAAACATTTCTATGAAAGAAAAGGAGGAGACAAGAATGCCTGACCTCTATACCTATGATGAGAGACTACTGTGCCAACAGTCCTGATCCATTCAACCAAACAAGAGGAAGAAGTATGTACAGAACTGGAAAATGAAAACAAAATTATAATCACAAGATGATGTTATTTTATATTAGATGAGGGAAACTATAACAGAATCAATAAGGTATTTCAGTCAAGTAGCTGAATGCAAAATAGAAAAATCAAGAGCCAATGAGGGCTGGAGAGATAACTCGGTGGTTAAGAACACTGGCTGCTCTTGCAGAGGACCAGGATTCCGTTCCTAGCACACACAAGAGGTTCATAACTGTCTGTAACTCCAGTTCCGAGGGATCCAAGACCCTCTTTTGGCCTCTACAGATAATGCTCATACACGATGTATAAGCATTTATACACTTAAAAAAAAAAAAGTTAAGCAAGGGCATGGTGTAGCATACCTTTAAGCTCAGCATATGGGAGGCAGGCAGATCTCTGAATTTGAGGCCAGTTTGGTTACTGTAGTGAGTTTCAGGTCAGCCAGGGCTATAGAGCAAGACCCTGTGTCCAAAAGCAACAAGAAGCCAGATGGAGTACAGTAACATACACCTACATTCTTTCACAGCATTCAGGTAGTCAGAGCAGTGCAGTAAGCAAGAGTGAATTTCAAGCCTTCCAGGATTACACATAACAATCCTATCTCAAAGAAAAAAAAAGAGAGTGAGAATGGGAGTGTGGGGGGGGGGGGGGGGGAGGGAGAGAAAGAGAGAGAGGAAGGGAAGGAAGAAGAGAGGGGGAGAAAGAAACCAACCAAACTTTAATGGCCTTCCAATGTAAAAAAATTAGGAAATGTAGGTGGTATGGCACAAGCCTTTAATCCCAGAACTCTGGAGGCAGACGCAGGCAGACCTCAGAATTTGAGGCCAGTCTGGTCTACAAATCAAGTTCCAGGACAGCTAGGGCTACAATGAGAAACCTGGTCTTAAGCCCCTCACCAAATAAAAAAATAAATGCAATAACAACTTCACACACTGGCAATAACAACAAAAAATCAAATATTACGTGTGAAATCTGTGAGGGATGATGACTCATGTCTACAATCCTAGCACCTAGCAGGCTAAGAAGAGGGATCTAAGTCTGTGGCAGGCCCAGGTCACACAGGGAGAAACTTTCAAAACAAGAGAAAAGTATCAAATCTATATGAAGAACAATTAAAACATACCCGAGGGGTATACTTTTTTAAGAAGAATTTAAAAAAATTCAATACCATAGTAACTGATCCTTAAATGAGTTCATGACTATAATGCACTCTTAACAAATGCCACAAGGAATGTGGGTAGTAGAGCCACACAGAGACAATTCTAAGGTAAGTATCTTTTTTTTAAAAAATTTTTTTATTTATTTGCTTTGATGTTTGCCTACTTGTGTATCTGTGAAGGGTGCTGGATCCCCTGGAACTGGAGTTACAGACAGTTGTAAGCTGCCACGTGGGTGCCGGGAATTGAACCCTGGTCCTCTGGAAGAGTAGCCAGTGTTCTCAACCGCTGAGCCATTTCTCCAGCCCCCAACGTAAGTATCTTTAAAAGTACAAAAGCCAGTGAGATATTTGTGGGAAACACATCTCCCATGAAGTAACTGAAAGCTGTTGCAGTCACAAAGAAGTATTGGCACATAGAAGTCACAATAGCAACTGAGGTCTGGAATAGAATTAAATACAGAAGACTTGTAAAGTAGCTGAGTGCTGACCAGGTATAGCCAACAAAATACCACACTGCTGGTGGGCACCAGCAGTGATCTGGTAAAATCCCCTACCAGATCAACTTTGGCATTAGCTATTAAAACAAATCCAACTTCCAGGGATTATTCCTACATGTTACTACATACCTTCCTGTATGTAAAGGAGCTAAAGAATATTTCACACATGTCCAGAATTTTAACTGTTGTTTTCTGGACATAATGTATAAATGCCACTTGCATTGCTCAGTATTTATGACACACCCATAATGAGAGGCAAAAGTATATGAACTACATACAAGACACCCTGCCACAATGCAGCATTAAGCAAGTACAACCAGGGCAGGTCAATGTGCCACAGTAAGAAACCAGCCCAGCACCACAATGACAGCACAATTGCAATTCCTGAGGACTGAGGGTGGCTTAGACAACAGCCTGTATCAAAGAGGCAAATGACATCATATATAAACATCTGGGTGCTCAGCACAACAGATAAACAAATGACTCCACGTAACAGGAAGTGTGCAGTTCAGTTTGATGGATGTGACAAGAGATACCCTAGGTCAAGAGGCATACTGAGCCTCTGGAGAAGGTGAGGCTTTGTTTCCACCCTATAGATCCTTGGAATTCTTTGACTATTTTAATTTCTTGGACCTAAACAACAATAAAATCCAAAGCAATGTCAAAAAGGTACTATGTCAATAGTGCCTTTTTCATCAAGGGCTCAGAGCATGAGCAAGTAACTTCTGAGAGTGAAGAACTGGCTTGGCAGCAAATCCAATTAGAGTTTGGCTTTCATGTTCTGCACTGGAAACATTTACTCAGGAGAGGGGGATTTAGAATTCAAACCCGAGTAGTCTATACTCAACACCAACTTTGTGAGACTTCACTGGAGCCCCAACAAGGAACAGTAAATATGCTAGTACAACAGGATTAATGTGCCATCATGTGACGATAGGAGATTCTGACATTTCAAAAGGTGTTACTACACAGACGAGAAGAAAGAAACATCAATTCCTCACAGGGCGTGAAGCAAGATGGATGTGATGCTAAAAATAATCAGAGCCAAAGTCAAAATAACTGAGAGAGAGCAGACACTGAAGGTGCCTACTCCACTCCAGCCTCTTGGCTGGGAACAAACAGGCCAGGATCCAGGACCAGCTGCTTCCAGGTCACAGCATTTTATGATGAATTATATGCGGCTATGTGGTGATATATTGTGTATCAAATAAAGATTGCCTGAAGATCCAGGCACAGGGTTAGCAATAAAGGTCAGGCATTGGTGATACACACCTTTAATCTTAGCACTCTGGATCTCTATGAGTTCAAGGTCAGCCTGGACTATAGGATTAATCCAGTCCAAAAGAGAAACAGAGCCAAGCAGTAGTGGCACACACCTTTAATCCTAGCCATTGGGATCCCATGGCTCTGCTCTCAGTACTAGGGAAGCACCAGGCCTTTAATCCCAGGAAGTGATACAGCTGGGCAGAGAAAGACATATAAGGCAGGAGAAGACTGAGTTCCCTTTGCTTCCCTCTTCAGTCTGAGGATTTGTGGAGACAAGATCTTTCAGCCTGAGGACTCAACAGTGGTGAGAAGTGGCTGTGGCTGTTCCTCTGTCTCTCTGATCTTTCAGCTTTCCCCCAATATCTGGCTCCAGGTTCTTATTAAAAGACCAATTAGGATTTGAGCAACAGGCTACACTGAATACAACTACAAAAAGTGAATTAAACTGAGGCTTACAGGGGCTCAGCAGTTACGAGGCTTGCCTGCCTCCCTCTCTCTCTCTCTCTCTCTCTCTCTCTCTCTCTCTCTCTCTCTCTCTCTCTCTCTCGTTCACATGAGGTGGCTCACTGTAATTCTAGTTCCAGGGACCTGATACCCTTGATACCCTTTTCTGACCTTCACAGGAACCAGGTATTTTGAACAAACATACATGCAGACAAAATACCCATACAATAAAACATATAAATCTTCCCACTGAAGCTTATAAAAACTTCTTTTTCTTTCTTTTCTGATTTTATAGGTCAAGCTATTTTTTTAACTATTATCCTCCCAGTGCTGGAAGTAAGGGCATGTGTCACTGTGTTCAGTTTAGAAAACCATTTTATTGTTTGTGGTTGGTTTATTGAGACAGGGATTCTCTGTATAAAAGCTCTAGCTGCCCTGGAACTTACTCAAGAGATCTGCCTGCCTCTGACTCCAGAGTGCTGAGATTAAAAGAATGTACCACCATGCCCAGCTTGGAAAACCATTTTTAGAGAACATTTCAATCTGTAGTCTTAGTGACCTTGAGCAAATATACAACCACATGACCTATTATTAATACCTCTAAATATAAACAGGTACAATCATTGTTGCTTGAGATGGCCACATGACAGTGCTGATGATGACAGCTAATATTTAGTGACCAACTCCAGATGCTAGGTCTCAATACTTCACATGAGCAGCTCATTCTGTCTTGTCATTACTCTGGGAACCAAGGCACAAAAGGATCTGCCTAGTTATACTTGGGGCAGGAGAGAATATCATGACACAAAGTAAATTGAATATGTACAGGCCCTGGGCTCAGCCACAGCATTTAAAATAAATATAAAACCACCACTCAGGCCAAGTTTGAGCAGAGCTTCCCACCTGCCTGACGTGCCTAATCTCTTGCTCTCAGTTCACTGTCTATGAGAGCTGGGCTAGAACTGTAAGATTCACTCCAGCACAAATATCAAATATTTTCAAACTCTACAACTTGTATATTTAAAAAACAACAACAACAACAAAAAGCAAAAACCTTTACTGGAAAGTTATCTTAGAATCTTAAGGATGAGATTTGGCCACAAATATTGCCAGATTACATTCATTCTTCTCTGCTGTATGATAGAGACAAGGCTATACCAGAACCAGCTCTCCATAAAGTTCTTAATGGGGGAAAGTCATTTACCCTTAGAAAATAGAATTCCTTCCTTACCTACCTCAGAGAAATACACTGTTAACATCTTGTTGACCTACACTCATATACACTGTCTTAGTTTCCTTTCTACTGCTGTGATAAAACACCAACCAAAAACAAGTTGGCTTGTCTTACGGTCCATCATGAAGTGAGTTCAAGGGCGTCTTGGAGGTAGGAGTTGATGCAGAGGACACAGAGGAATGTTCTTTATTGGGTTGTTCCTCATAGTGTTCTCAGTCTGCTTTCTTACAGCACCCAGGGACTGCCTGTCTAGGATTGGCACCACTCACAGTAGGCTGGGTCCACCCATGTCAATTACTAATCAAGACAACATCCCACAGACTTGCCTACAAGCTAATCTGATGAAGGCAATCCCTCTACTGAGATTCCTTCTTTCCAGGTATGTCTAGATTTGTGTAAAGTTGACAAAAACCAATCAGCATGTGCATGCACACATATGTACACATGCATGCACACATGTGCACTAAATGGACATTAGATTTGAGGGGGGTAGGGATGGGAGAGAAAAGGAGAGGCCACAGATAAGGACAAGATCCAAACATATTATATGCATGTATGATATAA
Source organism: Sigmodon hispidus (assembly GCA_004025045.1). Taxonomy (NCBI): domain Eukaryota; kingdom Metazoa; phylum Chordata; class Mammalia; order Rodentia; family Cricetidae; genus Sigmodon; species Sigmodon hispidus. Next base: position 91,571 of record PVIH01002871.1, read on the forward strand.
CATATAAAGTATTTAGGGATGGAGAGATGGCTCAGCGGTTGAGAGCATTGACTGTTCTTCCGGAGGACCTGAGTTCAATTTCCAGCATCCACATAACAGCTAACAACAGTCTGTAATTCCAAGATCTGACACCCTTACACAGTTATACATGCAGGCAAAATACCAATTCACATAAAATAAAAATAAAATTTTTAATAAATAAATAAATAAAGTATCTAATTAAAAAAAAACTGCTGAGAAAAACATTGTGGCACATGTCTACAATTGTACTTAGAAGGCAGAGGCAGGAAGATCAAGAGCAAGTTTAGTTACATGAGACCCTTTCTCAAACGACAAGAAAAAAAACCTCACAATTTTCTAAGTGTCATTCTAGTTTGCTATGAGCCCCACAAGACAAACTATCATTTGTGAAGCCAGTCATAGCATAAAGCTCTGTAGCCTCTATTTCTTTAGCTAACACAGCAAAAACACTTTTTCAAGTCTACAAAGTTATAAGGAAACTCCACTTTAAAAAAAAAATATTTATTTATTTGCCTTGGTGTTTGCCTGGAACTGGAATCACAGACAGTTGTGAGCTGCCATGTGAGTGCTGGGAATTGAATCTCAGTCCTCTGGAAGAGCAGACAGTGCTCTTAAGCGCTGAGCCATCTCTCCAGCCTCAAAACTCCACTTTTAAACAAATTTTAACCTATTAATTTTAAAAGCTCAAGTTTTTACAAAAAAAGTAAAGATGGAAAAGTCATACAACTAACTGACATTCTCAATTTCTATGTCATCTCTCAAACCTCAGAATTATCAAAACCAAGAAATGAGACTCACTATTAATCAATCCACAGACCTAATTCAAACCTCATCAACGGACCTCTAGGTGTCTGTGCTCACCCTAGACCCTATGTGTATCGCTGCCATGCTTCTTTTGTCGTGCTCTGCCTGTGATAATTCTTCAATATTTTCCTTTTATGCCCTCAACACTCTTAAAAGACTGCCAGCCAGGAATTGTTGTAGAGCATTCCTTAATTGATTTTGTCTCATGTTTCCTTGAGATTAAATTCATTTTAAGCAAGCAACAACAAAAACAAACTACATAAGTAACAAGTCCTTCTTAAGACTGGCTAAGGAGTAACAGCCAAGGCTTCCTGTGACATTTGCCGTCTTTCCCATCTGTTCACAAGTCCCTGTGTGGACACTTGGAAGGCCACAGAGATACCATTTCTCATCTGTCAACTACTCACTTCAGCCTCTGATGAGCCATGCCAGACAGTTTGTCGTGCTGCCTATTCCAGCTCCTCCATGAATGTCTTTCCTATTTATTTATTCAATAATTTATCTAAGAATTTGCTCTACAATGAAACATCATGCTACTGCGTTCTGATCAGTTAGGTATGAGGCTCATGCATTTCTAGTGTGCACTCACCCAACACCCTATTTCTGATCTTATCATTTTCTCTCAAGTGAAAGTAACCACACCTGTGAGAAAGTATGGGCTATAAGATGAAGTCTGTGCCAATAATCCAACTTTAGCTATCCTGGCCCAAGCAGTAACCATGTTTCACACTAAGAACAAGTTCTATATATGTTTACTATATAGAGCCTGACTGCTAAACCCACTAATGGACATTCATTTCCAGTCAATGCTAATAAATGACCAAGTTAAATACAAACTCCAGTTCTCCTCAGTCAAAAAGAAACACTGAAACCTGTAAGGCTGTAATTATACATGATGTGTAACGGATGCCCAAGATATAAGAATATACGGAGGAGCCAATCAAAGCAACTGGAGTATTTCCCTAACAGTAATTCTGGAGGTCCAACGCTGGGCATTGTGTAAGACAAAGGGAAGGCCCTCTAACAGAGCAGGAGCTAGCAACAAAGCCTCACCACAAATCACAGGCCAGATGACAAAGCTTCTTCTCTGTAGTTACACAGAAATGAGGTGGGAATCTGCCTACTGGTACTTCTATGTGGCCTTGGTTACTTTACTTGCCTACACCACTAGGGTCATAGTAACCCCACAACTTGATGGATGGGCAGAAGATTGGGAGTCAAGAAAGTGACATGTGGACAGCATTTGGCGCATCTGGCACACATGCCCTACACATATAGACAGTAGTGACTGTAATGTGTTTATTCTACTCCACTCTTGGCATGCTCACAATTTGGTAGGAAAACAATGCTAAGTGCAGCCAGACCCTAGAACTCTCTATCACCACCAGGATTCAGCTGGGCAGCAACATGGGCACAACAGACCACAGCAGAGAAAAACATTTTCTGCTCACCTGTATTTTTGATGTCAGTGCTTGAAGAGACTGGACCACAGGAATGCAATAGGCAAGGGTTTTACCTTTTAAAAGAGAGTGACATCAGTGGGAATGCAAACAGTCTCTGCTTTCTGCAAATAATGCTAAATCTAGGAGAAGGTAAACTGCATGTTCTACATCTAAAAAGCACTTCACCTGTCTGTCATGACTCCCAACTTTGCCTCATAATTTAGTACTTCAAGAAACCATGAAGCTGGGGCTGGAGAAATGGCTCAGAGGTTAAGAGCACTGACTGTTCTTCCAGAGGTCCTGAGTTCAATTCCCAGCAAAACCACATGGTGGCTCACAACCATCTATGATGAGGTCTGGCGCCCTCTTCTGTAAAACTGTATGCATAATAAATAAATAAATAAATCAAAAAAAAAAAATTCTTTAAGAAACCATGAAGCTTCAGCTCCTTAGGTCATCAACAAGGGAGGTAATGATGTTTCTCAAATTAGACAGAAACTCAGCCTGACAGCTGTCTGTGGAAGCTAGGGAATGGCTGCTCTGCGATTCTCCCTTAGCTAAATAGCTTCTGGGTGCTGATGTGCCAAGTGTGAAGCCAAGCCAGTCTCTGAAGAGAGAGAAAGATTAAAGGAAGTTGTAGGCTTCTCCTCAATATGGCTGAGCTGGCAAGAAGGCAAAAGTGGGTCAGAAGAACAGACCAAGCAAAAAGTGGTCTGTCTATCCCTGACATCAACTGTGCTCAGGCCAGACTTGCTTTCAAGCCATAAAGAGTCACTTCATCCAGAGTGAAGACTGACTGGCCACTATGGCAGCAGGTACATAGGAAGCTGCAGGGCTCAACTATGAATACTCCCTCATCATTACTGACCACAGCAGTATCACCACCTTCCTTAAAAATGTAACAACTTATGGCCACCCTCCCCAGACAAGACAAACAGACTCTGCCACCACAGATATCTTCCTAAAGAGTCTAGCACATGATCATGGGCTAGATGTCTTAGAATGGGGGCAAGATAAACAGCAACTAACCTGAGCCCGTCTGGGACCGCACAAGGGCATCTCTGCCTTCCAGCAGCACTGGGATACTCTGCTTCTGAACACTGGGGCACCAAAGAGAACACACCCCTTCTTTAACACAGGGTTCAGTCACACATGCAGGCAGATACATGGGTTACTTGACAGACCCTCCACTTGGCTCTGCCTACTAACTTCCCAAATTTACTTCATTGAGAGAAAGGGCTGAGAACATTCTTGGGATCAGAATGAGCTTTTTAAACTCCTGGAACTTGGCTGAAGGTGGGAAAGCAAGGTGGCTGCAATATTAAAACAAGACAAAAACAAAGAAACAAAACAAAACTGGCAGGGCATGGTGGCATGCTCCCCTTTAATCCCATCATGCAGAGGCAGGCAAATCTCTGTGAGTTCAAGGCCAGCCTGGTCTACAAAGTGAGTTTCAAGATAGGCAAAACCACACAGAGAAATCCTGTCTTGGGGGAAAAAATTAGATAGGCATAACTACAAATCAGAGTCACTCTCAAAGTATCCTACACACCCTGCTACCTGACGAGTGACAGGATTGGGAACATATAACACAGGTAAGGTTTCCACACAGCAAGGAAAACGGAGGCTGTAGGCCACCCAAGTAGCAGCAGAAGCGCCCTCTGAAAACTTGCAACACATATTGAGAACACTGTCAACATGTACATTAAATCCCAAGCCCTAAATGGGCAGAGAACTAATTTAAATTTGGTGTGCATGCCTTTAATCTTAGCATTTGGGAAGCTGAGGCAAGAGGAAAATGAGTTTAAGGCCAGCTTAGCTGGGCTATGAGACTGTCTCAAAAAACCAAAGCAAAACAAAATGGAAACAGCTGGTAATTCTGCACTTTTCTGTAGTCTTTCTTTTTATTTATGCAAAGTGAATGACTATACAGCTCACTATTTTCACTTTAATTCTGAATGTCTGTTTTACAAGTATCTCCAATCAGTAAGCATTTAGAATACCTTTCCACTATCCCCAAGCAAATATTTACTCCCATTTTTTAACTGATCTTATTTTTACTGCTAAAAAATAACATGATCAAATACTATATTTTGACCCAAGTCATTTTCAGAGATGCCCAGATGGTATGTCTTAAACCAGCTGTCTTGCAATAGAGAGCTGAGTATAGAAATGTAAAGAAATCTAGTCAGCCTACAAGCAGGTAGGGAGCCCCATAGGCTAAGTGCTATGTCAAGCCCTTTAGCAGCTTGTGCTGTTCCCAGTACCAAGACACAAATATACTCTGCCCTCCATGGACAATTGGGATTTCATCTGATTATACTCACGAAACCCTAAGAATAATCAAGAATAGCCTCAGCCTCTTACCTGGTCATACTTGACATTTTTAAGACTGTATTTATTGTGGAAATCTAAAAGAGAACAGAAATATATGTATCGATCAATTTAATGCAGACAGCCAATGACATAAAAACAGAATGCTGAAGTGACAACACTTGGCATTTATGGTCAAATTAAATTCTACTAACCCAGTAATCAATGGGGGTGGGGGTGGGGGTAGTTCTGTCATCTACCCTACAGAATCTGGAGAGTTTTTGGTCCTTAGAGCTGGATTCCTAGTTTGTAGAATTAGGATGCTACTGCAAACTGACAAGGCACAAGGCAACTCTCAGAACTCATCACCTAACTCATCCACCCATAGCACTTCAGGGAAGCAACCCTACATAGCCCACCAGAAAGAAGAGGTCAGCTATGCCCAGCTGACTAGGGAATCCAGGCTTCAAAGAGAATGTATTTCTCCTTTCACAGTAACTAGAAAACTCACTCATGGTATTAAACAAAGGGGAAAAAAGATGTTCATTTGCTTGTAGAAAACACCCTTTAAGCAGCCTTTTCTGCCTTCATTCTCCAAAAATGTGCATGTCCTGTGACAGTAAAAAGCCAACTTAGCTCCCTTCCCAAGGTCACAGAGATACTTGGCACCAGGAATTAGAAAGCTGCTTTAAGCCCAATAAATGAAGTCTAGAACAGAGACTAAATCGGATGAGGCTGAGTCACCACTTCTTAAAAACCACTGGGGAGCGGAGAGTGAGGATGGCAACCTGTGTTGCCCTCAGGGAATGACCCATCACCTGAGTTCACTTGGTAGCCAAGAGCAGAAACAGACTGAATAAGAACACAGACCACAGCACCCTGCAGAGCAGGGTAGAATACTTACTAGATGTGGGTGGAGGTCCAGCTCCTGGAAAGCTTCTGGAGAGAAAACTTGCTCTCGAGCCTGTTTTACTACAGCTCTACAGAGAAAAGACAAAGTGTGCATCAGTGCCAAGGTGGCAAAGGAAAAGGCAGCGTCCGTGACTGCTCACACCTGCACCAAAAACCATACCTGTGGAGTTCTGGGATCTCAGGATTGTTTTTAAACAGCGACGAGGTCTTGATGCATGGTTTCTCTTGCCTTCCAGTGCTTGTATTGTCCAAGTACTTCTTTGGAGGAAACACTTTGTGTGAACTCCCCTTAAATGCTCTTGCAGTTTCTTTATCACTGGTTTTCTTTGCTGAAAGAGAGGATATTTGATTCCTCCGTTTTGTTGGTGGAGCATCACTGGACACTTGCTGCTTTCTCTTGGTAGCCTGTGCTTGCTGTGTTGTTCCCAAAAGGAAAGATCAAGAAGAGGTGCATTAGTCCATGAAGACAATCCTCAGAGTGAAGCCTGACTGCCCACAGAATGTGTCTCTTCCTGCAGAGATCATTATGCCCCATATGCCAACCATCAGTTTAGGGTTTACAATCAGATTCTTTGGCTTCATCTGAAGTGGGGAGGGGCGTGGAGGAGGGAGAGAACACAGTCTCAGTGCATTCATTCATCTATAAGATCTCCATTCATCTAAACTGTTAAGTCACTCAAGATGAGAGTGAGGATCAGGAAGAGAGGAGTGTCCAGCCACCTGCCATTAACCAATTCAGTCTGTTCTAAGAGAAGCAAGAACCTATCTTGTGAAGCACACAAGCTTATTAAGTCAAACCACACCCCTTGGAGTCAGTTTTGTGTGAGAACAGAGGCATATAAGAAAATGAAAGCCGTTCTTTTCTACCAATAAAGCATGTTAAGAAGATACTGGAGGGGAGAATGGGATGTGAAATCCGAGCTCATGCCCAGGAAGCGGAAACTATCATTACTGTTCTTCCCTAGGGCTTGGATCTGTCATCCTCTCCCCTCAAGCTGCTCAGATTCAGATGGTCTGGAGTCAGTTCCTACTTGCGGTCCCCATTCCAAATGACAGTGCCGCTCCATCCATCACTTCCACTGTATTGTTTCCAACCCTCCTCGTCTTCAGAGTCTCTGCCTGACTGCTGATCACAGACATACACCATTAGGCACTTCTTGCCTGTTGCTTATTCTCACAACACAAATGTAATTAAATGCATGGCACCAGAACTTTCCATAGAACAGCAGTTCTCAACCTCTGGGTTGCAATTCCAGGGTCAAACAACCCTTTCACAGGAATCATATATCAGATATCCTACGTATGGAATATTTACACTACAATTCAAACAATAGCAAAATTACAGGTATGAAGTAACGATGAAAACAATTTTATGGTTAGGGTCCCCACGACATGAGGAACTGTATTAAAGATTGTATTATTAGGAAGGTTGAGAACCACTGCCCTATAAGAAACATCAGATTCTTCTATTCTCTCCTCTCTCTCTCTGCCTCTCTCTGTTTCTCTCTCTCTCTCTCTCTCTCTCTCTCTCTCTCTCTCTCTCTCTCTGTGTGTGTGTGTGTGTGTGTGTGTGTGTGTGTGTGTACATGCACATGCAGCATTTGTGTTTGGCCATCATGTATATGTAAGAGAGGAAATAGGATTCACTGGAACTTAAGTTATAGACAGTTGTGAGCTGCCTTGTGGGCACTGGGAATTGAACTTGAGTCCTCTAGAAGAGTAAATGTTCTTAACCACTGAGTCATCTCTTCTAGCCCCATAGCCTTTTCTTCCAATCTGCACAAGGATATATGATAGCCAGTGCTTCTAATTCTGAGTTTTAAAATACATTCTTTCCTCTTTACTTGAAACAATGACTTGTATCTATACACTTTCTTATTTCACCAAAACTGTCAGTTTCAGACCAACCTACCAATGAAAAAGGACCTCTTTTTCTGGTAATCTTAAGAATTCCTTTAAGAAATTCAATAAATACAATTTCAAGCACTGAATATTAATGAAGTGAGAACTAGTGTACTTTATCTTAAAATTTGTTTTTGTAAAGTTCCAAATTTATTAATTTTCAGGTTGAAGAAAAATGAAATCAGCTTTCAGGTCTGCTGGATCATTTGTCAGGAAGCACATGATTCAAACACCTCACCTGATAGTTACAGAGGCCTGAAGGTCACCCTACCAGTTTCCTGAGCTAGCCTAGCAGCCTGTCCCCAAATACCTCCACCTCAAGATACAACCTATTCTGCTCCAGGACAAGCTCAGGTTCAAGAAACATTTCTACCAATCGAGACAAGACCTGTCTCCTTAGGCCAGTCTTAAGAAAACTGCCTCAGCAAAACAGAGCAAGCTTACAACCTCCTTCACAATCCTTTCCTTTTTCCTTCTTTGGACTACATATACCAGGTAGTACATAGACTTTAAAGACCATGGCATCCTACACACCCTTTATGGATAAGTCATGGTCTCTGTCTAATACATATAAACCCAGTGCTCATGAGACTAAGGTAGGATGATTGCTGAGTTTTTGGCCAGCCTGGGCTACAAAGTGAGTTCCAGGCCACCAAGCTGCAGAGGAAGATCCTGTCACAAACAAAACAAGTCCTCGGAGTGAATTGAAGCAACTTCTCCACTGCTGTCAGGCTAACACTGAAAATCTGCAGGGAGATCTAGGAACCTTCCAGAATATACCTTCTACCCATCTCCTTAGCTTCAGGTTCACCTGTACCCTTTGCCAGTCTTTCTTAAATATCCAGAATGTACCATGCTCTTCCATGAATATAATGCTGATATGCCTGATTAACTGTATCCTATTTGGTTAGAAAATAACATAGTTATGTTTTTGAGGGTTATACATCAAAATAGTAAAAGTTATTTCTGGGTATGCAACTACAGGTGGTTGAATTTTCTCTCTAATTTTTCTTAAATAAAATTGCATTACTTTAATAACCAGAAAACACCCTTAAGAAAATAAAAATATTTAGCACAGTATAAAGACAGAGCAACCCTATTTAAGCATAGAAGGCCCAGTGTATTAGCTACTCACCCTGAGTTCTCACTATGACCAAATCTGCTCAGCACATCTTCCACTCCCTTTGGATACATAAACCAAAGTACAGATGCAGTCAGGCCTCTATGGATACCTACAGTATCTTTTTTTATTGGTTTGTGTGTAGCATATATGTCATGGGTAGCATGTGAAGATCATGAGTCTTTACCCACCAAGACATCTCAGTGCCCTATATTACCTTTCCTTCTTTTTTATTTATTTTTTTTCTGAGAGAGGGTCTCACTATGTAGCCCTAGCTGTCCTAGAACTCATTCTGTAGACCAGGCTGTTCTCAAAATGAGAGATCCAATAGCCTCTGCCTCCTGAGTACTGGGATTAAAGACCTGTGCACCACACCCAGCCCTATACCTGTTGACCAATGACTTTTGAAACACCAGGTAAACTAATCAAAAACTAGACAATCTGCTTATTTACTCCATTCACTCAATAATTTTTGGAATTTTCTTTCTTTTTTTCTTTTTGTATAGTTGGGAAACTCAAAAGCCTTGCATATACTAGGTGAGCAAGGTACACCCTCCTACTGGACTCTTCACATGACACAAACAATTCTGTTTCAATATTGCTGACCAAATGGAAATGATCTTGCTTTTATTTTTATTGCTAGCACTCAGCAACTGCCTCTAAGGGCCAGACAATATACAGAATTATTACAGATGTTAACCCATTGGAGGTTTGTAGCAATCTTCTAAGAAACAAATTAATGTTCCTACTTATGGACCAGAGAAACTATGTAACTGCCCCAAGGTCATAGGCTAGTGTTACAAAGCTAGTATATAATAGCCCAGGTCTATCCTACCGTAAATCCTATGTCCCTTCCTCCACTACTCTCAAGGTTTGTCTGTGTATTTCTCCTCAAATATAGATTCAGCTATACCAATGGAATGCTGAAAATTTCTTACTCCTACATATCTCAGCTTATTAAGGTCCCTCCTTCCTTCTGCCAAAATGAAACTATGCAGTGACTGCTAGATAATCAAAGAAGTTTATTTTCAAAACAGTAGTTGATCCGAACTGGCAGAAACTTGCTTTCCAATCACATATTATCTTTAGGGTGTATGTGGGTGGATGAAGCCTCCAATCGCATCGTTCCTGCTCTTTGATCAAATATGATTTTCCAAAAGACTACGTAACAGACTTTCTAGGAAATAAACCAGCAACTCTAAAACCAGTTTTCGACTCCTGTTAGGGTTCGTTTTTAAGTCACCTTTCTCTTCTCTAGGCAACAGATTATAATGACTGCATATTCTTTCCCTGTTACTGGGATGAAAACCTCTGCTTTAAAAGCTCTTTAAAGAAATGAGTCCAGTCTCCATTCTTAACAGAACTGAACCTTCCTAACAGCAAAAGGAGAATCGGTTCCAAGAGTTAACTTGCACGGTAGTCATGTCTTGAGCATTGTTTTGCAGCTTGGATACATCTCAGTCTCCAATCCTTATCCTATCGGACTAGACCAAGAGTTCGTCTCAAGAACTTCACCGGTTCCTACAGCCTCCAATCCTAACCCTAATCTAACTAGTTCTTCAGCTAGTTTCAGGAGCCCGCCAGGCTTTCGAGCCCAAGGCCGGGCTCCCGGTTGACACACGTGTTTCTGAGCGGCTCCCGCCTGTCTCTCCCGACACCCTGAAGAACTTAACCCGATCTGATAAGCGCCGTAGCTCCGGGGCTAGGGAAGAACTCACTTGCTTCATCTGAAACTGGGGGCGTCCGAAGTACGTCCTGGGAGGCCGGTCAGGGAGCGAGCCGCAGGCAGTAGCCATGACCCGGGAGTGAAGCAGCGAACAGAGCCAGGAGCCCGAGCAGCACGTGGATAGTGAGGTACTTCTCAGCTATTGCCGGCTCGCCGCCGCCTCTTCCGGGTTCGGGAGCCGCAGCAGCGCACGCACCGGCCGGAGCCAAGAGGTCCCGAACGCTTCAGCAACCGGAAAAGGCCGCGCGCCGCCCACTTGGCGGGGTCTCCCTCAGACTGGTGTTCTCACCATCTCAGACACCTACATGAGATTCACCCTTCCAGTCGGACCTAGCACCTAGTGACTAGCAAAAGGACTTCCGGAGTTCTCACCTTCTCCTCTCGGCCGCAGGCGCGCCGCGGGTCAGCCTGCCTGGAGCGCACTTTCCAAGCAGGCAGTTCTGCGGCCACCTAGCAGGGTGGCGTTGCCTAGCAACGGTGGGTCTTTTCTGGCTCGGTGGCGCTCGGGCCTGAGGGGAGCAAACGGTCGCGGAGGGTGCTGGGGGCGGCGCCGTGGTGCAGGGGGGCGGCCGGGGAACTGCGGCGAGGGCTCTGTGCGCCCGGGAACCCGACCTCTGCGCCCCAAGAAAGATGAGCGAGGCGGACCAGGCCCGAGTGGAGCCCACGGCTGAAGAGCCCTCGCCATCTCCCGAGGAGGAGGGCGAAGGGGGCGGGAAGGAGCCAGCGACCGAAGCGGCCCCCGGGCCCAGCGCCGCGTTTCGCCTCATGGTGACTCGGCGGGAGCCAGCCGTGAAGCTGCAGTACGCGGTGAGCGGCTTAGAGCCACTAGCCTGGTCCGAAGATCACCGCGTGTCAGTGTCCACGGCCCGCAGCATCGCCGTGCTGGAGCTTATCTGCGATGTGCACAACCCGGGCCAGGACCTAGTGATCCACCGCACCTCGGTGCCCGCACCTCTCAACAGTTGCCTCCTCAAAGTAAGTCACCTCCACGGCTCAACCCCGGGTTCACCTCCTGCGATTGTCCCGCGGACGCGTCACCGATCCCTAGGGAAGCCTGGCCTGGACCTGGCTCTAGGATTCCCTGCGCATCCAACTCTTAGGAATCAAGGGACCAACATCGCGACAGCTTCTAAAAAGCTTTGCAAGCTGTTGCGCTGTTACCAGACACCCCTCACCAATACGCGGTGCCCACCTCCGGTCCCCCTGCCATCCAGTCCTCCTTTACTGGTGGGCAGCTAGCGCCGATTGCGACTGCCCGGGTGCTTTCTAAGACTCTGAGACTCCACCCCCGCTTGACCCAGCCCCAGACCTGCCTCAAACACCGTTGCTCCTATTGTCTGGGGCCAAGTCCCTGAGGCTCGGGACTGGCTTTGTTTTTTATACTGTATTGAGTCCGCCTGCCTCTCGCGCCTCTTTTGCTTGGGAAGACAAACTGGTCTGTTTCGTTGTCTTACCTGTTTGACGGTTTCGTTGAGAATGGTCCTTGTGTCTCCTTGGGTAGACAGGTAAATAGTGGTTTGTGCTCTAAATCTTTGGAAGTGAAACGAAAAATAAAACTTCGGGGAACATTTAGTGCTCAGACTTCCAAGAACAAGGCCTCTGTACTTTAGTGCCTTCAACTTCATATAGCCCAGTTTGCCCCTGACCTTTAGTTTCTAACGTTTTATTTTGTTAATGTCTCCATTTTCAAATGTGTATTTTAAAGTAGAGAGCGATGTTGTTCCTTTTTGTAGCCTAGAAATAAAAACTTTTATTTCTTGCATAACTATATGTATATGCAGTATGTAGAGAACAGTCCTCAAGGAACTTAACATTCTTTGGCAGGTCATGAACAAACAATATAGTCTGAAAGGAGTGCTATAAAGCTGCATAGCCTCGTAGCAGTATGTTTATTTGTCTTATTTTGGTTTTTCAAGACAGGGTTTCTCTGTGTAACAGTCCTGGCTGCCCTGGAACTCTGTAGACCAGGCTGGCCTTGAACTCAGAGAACAGCCTGGCCAGTATGTTTATTGGAAAGTGAAGTTTTTCCACACTCTTCCAGACAGCCATTCCAAATCTGGGCCACTCATTAGTCATGGATACAGTTTGAGTAGCCTTCATGAGCTCTTTTTATCACACTTAATTCAAATTTCAAACACAGTGTTGAATTGGATATTTCTTTCTTTAAAAAAAAAATTATCTTTTGAGCTTGATAATCCTGTCTGGGACTACAGATTGAATTGGGTATAAAGAAGCCCATTCAGGTGGCAAGTAAGACAGCTATCTAGCTCATGAACACAGATCTTTTTTTTTTTTTTTTTTTTAAAAAAAAAAAAAAAAGCTTTATTTATTTTGCCTGGAACTGGAACTACAGACAGTTGTTAGCTGCCATGTGGGTGCTGGGAATCGAACCCAGGTCCTCTGGAAGAGCAGATGGTGCTCTTAACCGCTGAGCCATCTCTCCAGCCCCTGCACATAGATCTTTAAGCAGTGAGTGTAACTGTTGCTTGAGTATTGATGAATCACCTGGAGCTGAAGTACTTCTTCTAGAGTCAGAGAAAATGATAGTAGTTTAGGAACTAGGAAGGTTAGTCCAGGAAGTTTCTTGAGTGCTGTTTCAAGTTTATGATGATAGAATGATCTCGTATGGCTTAGGAGTGTGAGGCTGCCTGAGCCAGAGGTAAGCAAATGATTGTTTGACTGAAGGTAAAAGAGGGGGATGGGGCTGGAGAGTTGGCTCAGAGATTTCGAGCACCGACTGTTCTTCCAGAGGTCCTGAGTTTGGTCCCCGGAAACCACATGGTGGCTCACGATCATCTATGATGAGATCTGGTACCCTCTTCTGTAAACACAATAAATAAATAAATCTTAAAAAAAAAAAAGAGGGGGGATAAGAGACTGGGCTTTAGCTGGGCAGTGGTGCATGCCTTTAGTCATAGCACTGTGGTGGCAGAGGCAGGCTGATCTCTTTAAGTTCAAGGCCAGCCCAGTCTACAGAGTGAGTTCCAGGACAGCCAGGACTGTTATACAAAGAAACTCTGTCTCCAAAAACAAAACAATAGAGAGAAACTGGGCTTTTGGCAAAAGATAGACCTATCTGTAAAACAGAAATAGTAAAGCGGACTTTGTTTAGGCTTTATGGAGTTTTATGTTTAATCCATACATAAAAGATAATAGAGCATTATCACTTAATGTCTAGCATTTAGTACATGCTAGTGACCAAGATAAGAATGAATGAAGTCTGTTAATGTGCTAAGTATAGGTTTGAAGATGATACTAACATTCTGATAAGTTGGCTGACATATTGACTACTACATTTGACATTTGCTACACAGTTTAAGTAGTAACAGATTATATGGTCCTTAATTGATAGAGTGTACATGAAGAGGCCTTCATTGTTGTGAAATGAATATAAAGAATTCTGTCAGTTCTTCTGTGCCCTACATAGTTATGGTCCCTAGGGATTTAAATCTATTCAGTGTTGTCCAGCTAGCTGGTTATTGTTTCAACTTAAATAACAGACACTTTGTAGCCTAGGGGATGATTTTTAATATGTAAAGCACATAACACTAAACCTTTTCCTGAGCTATTGCTTTATAATTCTGTTAGAACACAGCTCAAACATTGATTATCCCTATCTGTCCTGGATATTGAAATTATATGGTAGAAATTTGAATGATAAAAATAATTAAAAGCAAGAAAATGGTAACTTAAAAATAAGTAATAGACTAATGAGAACAGTTATGAGCATTTTGTTGCTTTTGCTAAGGACCTAGGTTCAGTTCCCAGCCCACATTGGGCAACTTCCAACTGTCTGTAATTCTAGTTTCGAGGATTTTACACCCTCTTCTGGCCTATGGGCACCAGGCATGCACATATAGGACAAATGCATACCTTCAGGCAAACACATATACACATAAAAAATAAACCTTAAATGTTGTAGAAAGTTTTTCAGCCTGTTTGGGGCTGGAGGTTTGTATTTTGGGCCGTGGTGGCTTTTGTCTCTTAAAGAAATGAATTATACATTTATATCTTTTATATTGTTTGGCCCATGTCTTAAGCATATTATTAGCTAGCTTTTTTAATTTAATTTAATTTATTTTTATTTATCTTTTCACCACGTGGCTCAGCCCATGGCTGAGCCAGTATCTCTATATGTTTGTCTTTTTTGGGGGTCAGATGGAGACTGGCTAACTCCGCCCTTTTATTTGCCTGCCTGCGCTGATTTTCTATCTACTTTTACGGTAGATAAAGAATAAGTCTCAGTTTTTTTCCCCATTAGACTACCAATGCAATTCCAAATCCTAATGCTATTTATGACCTACCTAGTCTTATTGTGTATCAGTTGCTTACAGAAGTATTATCTATGCCTACTACATGAAATGACTATTGTCTGTGTTTGGAAATCACACATCCTCTGCCTTCAAGTGGCCCTTTTCTGTGTCAGTTTTTATATGAATAATGGTCAGTTTGATTGAGTGATGGGCTCTGACAGCCCCTAGAGACTCAACTTTGAAGTGGTTAGGTCCTTGGACATCTAAGTGCTTGTTTAAACTTGCTCGCTGGTTTTGTGATGGAAAGAGTTGGGAAGGGAAATGTAATCAACTAAAGAAATTTGAATTTAATTATGTGTTAGAAATTACCCTGCTGGTCAAGATCAGTGCTGTCCTCTCTCTATGGATGGCAAAAAATTATGATATGTTGGCCACAGTTCTGTTTCAAAACCTGGAAGGTTTTACTTTTAAAAAACAAGTTTGCCTAGCTGTAACTAAATGTGTTTCTGTAGCAGCTCCCTGTTGAAGGCATTTTATATGCTTCCATTATTTCTAGGAGGGACAGTGGGTAATAGTGAACATTTTCAAAACTTATCTGTCCATAAACATCTTTTCTAGGAGCACTTCAGGATAATGGATTTTAGGAAAGGTTGGCTTGTGAGCTTTAGGAATCTGCTACCTCTGCCTCACCAAGTGTATCGGCATATACTGTATTTAGCTTTTTACATGAGTTCTGAGTTTTTAACAGTTCCTTTGTTCTTGCAGGGCAAACTCTATTGACTGAGCCAGTGTCCCCAGCTCTGTTGTATCTACTGCTGATATGTTGAGGAACTTTGTTATTAATTAGTCTTATCAGCTTATATATACTTAACATTTGAAAGATTTTTTTAAAAACAGTGTCTTAAACTTTATTAGTATGGCCCAGTGGTGGTGGCACACTCCTTTAACCTCAGCACTTGGGAGGCAGAGGCAGGCAGATCTCAGTGAGTTGGAAATCAGTCTGGTGTACAAAGTGAGTTCCAGGACTGTCACACAGAGAAACCCTGTCTCAAAAAAAGAAGCCCAAACAAGGGAAAAAAACAAAAACAAAAAAACCACTTTGCTGGGTGTAGGCACTGGTTCTTAGTGAATATTTCCCAAGTTCTGCCTGTGTTCTAGACTTTAAGTTTAGTGCTTGAGAATATAAATTCCTATATTAAAAGGACTTGAACTTCTTTTTAATTGTGTCCTAACCTTTCCAAGATTAAGTTTCTTAAAAAGATTGGCACTAAAATCAAAATGGAAAGTTTTTGTTTTATTTTGTTACTTTTCTCCTTTGTTTTCTTTGGCTTTTTGAGATAAAATCTGGCCACATATTCCTGACTGGCCTGGAACTTGTTGGTGATACTCCTGGCTCTTTGTCCCAAATGCCGTGATTACAGATGTGTTCCATCATGCCTTTTATTCATTTTTTTTTTTTTTTTTTTGGTAAACAATAGGTGGAATTCTTCCTCCTTTCAGTAGAGTGAAAATATCTTTAGATCAACCGTTGGTTTTTTGTTTGTTTTTGTTTTGGGCTTTAGCCTTCCTGGCTATAATTTTAGTCATTTATAACTTCCTCTATCTTTATTGTCCCTTTAAAGTCTTAGAGAGTTTTCATCATTTGGCTAAGCACTTGATACATGTTACAGGCCTAGACAAGGGAGTGATGAACAAAGCTAGAATGATCTGAGGTCTTACAGGACCTGGTAGGAAAAATGGGAAGGGGCAAGTTAGGCAAGGGAGCCAGGAAAAAGCAGTGGGTGGAATTGGGGAGTTTGATAGGAGCCAGCTATTCGACTGCAGGGAAGAAGGGAGGGAGAGAATACTTAATTAGCATTAGCATGCCTGAGGCTTTCGGTGTGATCTTCTGCTAGTATAGAAATCCAGCTGTCTAATGTAGCAAAGATGAATATACATACATATTTCCCTAACTGTTAAAACTGCTGCTGTTTTATGACTGGCTCAGCTTATTTCCTTCACTCTTGTAGCTCAACTGTCTATTCCATAGACCACTTCTAAGAAGAATCTGGAAATCTGGCCATGAACACATGAACAGTCATATTCAGTCTTTAAAAAAAAAAAAAGACATTTTTTCCTTGAGTAAATGCACATTTATCTTTAAACAGAGTTGATTGATTTTTAAAATTTCTTTAATCATTATTTTTGTTCGTTTTGTTTTGAGATGGAGTTGCTCTACCTCAATTTTGGCTAGCTAAACATGCAATTTTTATGCTTCAGCTTCCAGTGTGCTTGATTTAGCAGGTGTGCATGGCTACACCTGACTGTTTGATCTTTTAAATGCATATAATACCAAAAGTAACAGAATTAATATTAAATTGTTTTGTATATTAATGAAAATCAGTTACTACTGGTGAATGTTTATCTGATAGCTTCTGTATCTTTTATTTTCAGGTTGGCTCAAAAACAGAAGTTGCTGAGTGCAAGGAGAAATTTGCTTCCTCTAAAGACCCCACCATTAGCCAGACTTTCATGTTGGACAGAATGTTCAATCCTGAGGGGAAGGCATTGCCCCCAATGCGAGGTTTCAAATACACTAGCTGGTCTCCCATGGGTTGTGATGCAAATGGCAGGTGCCTCTTGGCAGCACTGACCATGGACAATCGCCTGACTGTGCAGGTGAACCTCAACAGACTCCAGTGGGTTCAGCTGGTTGATCTGACTGAGATTTATGGAGAACGTCTTTATGAGACCAGTTATAGACTATCTAAAAATGAGGGTCCTGGGGGAAATCTTGGGGATTTTGCTGAGTTTCAGAGGAGACACAGTATGCAGACCCCAGTCAGAATGGAATGGTCAGGCATTTGTACCACTCAACAAGTCAAGCACAACAATGAGTGCCGGGATGTGGGCAGTGTGCTCCTGGCTGTCCTTTTTGAGAATGGGAATATAGCTGTGTGGCAATTTCAGCTGCCATTCGTGGGAAAGGAATCCATCTCTTCATGCAACACTATCGAGTCAGGGATAAACTCCCCCAGTGTTTTGTTTTGGTGGGAATATGAACACAATAATCGGAAAATGAGTGGCCTGATTGTGGGCAGTGCTTTTGGACCTGTAAAAATTCTCCCTGTCAATCTCAAAGCTGTCAAAGGCTACTTCACTTTAAGGCAGCCTGTTGTCTTGTGGAAAGAAATGGACCAGTTGCCTGTGCATAGCATCAAATGTGTACCACTTTATCATCCTTACCAGAAGTGTAGCTGTAGCTTAGTGGTAGCAGCAAGAGGCTCCTATGTGTTCTGGTGTCTTCTTCTGATCTCAAAGGCAGGTCTGAATGTTCACAATTCCCATGTCACAGGCCTTCACTCACTGCCCATTGTCTCCATGACTGCAGACAAGCAGAATGGAACAGTATACACCTGTTCTAGTGATGGGAAGGTGAGGCAGTTGATTCCTATTTTCACAGATGTTGCATTGAAGTTTGAACACCAGCTAATTAAACTCTCAGATGTATTTGGCTCAGTGAGGACTCATGGCATTGCAGTGAGCCCCTGTGGTGCTTATCTGGCCATCATCACCACTGAGGGCATGATCAATGGCCTCCATCCTGTGAACAAGAACTATCAGGTCCAGTTTGTTACTCTCAAGACCTTTGAAGAGGCGGCTGCACAGCTCTTGGAGTCTTCAGTTCAGAATCTCTTTAAGCAGGTAGACTTGATCGACCTAGTCCGATGGAAGATTTTAAAGGATAAACATATTCCTCAGTTTTTACATGAAGCTCTGGAAAAAAAGATTGAAAGCAGTGGGGTCACCTATTTTTGGCGTTTTAAGCTTTTCCTCCTAAGGATTTTGTATCAGTCAATGCAGAAATCCCCTTCAGAGGCCTTATGGAAACCCACCCATGAGGACTCAAAAATCTTACTGGTTGACTCACCTGGGATGGGTGATGGTGAGGATGAACAGCAGGAAGAAGGCACTTCCAAGCAGGGGACTAAGAGTGGCCTGCAGGAGAGGAGCAAAGAGGGTGACACAGAGGAGCCCCCTGAAGACTCACTCACTGCCATGGGAGACACCGGAGGTCGTGAACCCATAGAGGAGAAACTCCTTGAGATCCAGGGAAAGATTGAGGCTGTGGAGATGCACCTGACCAGGGAGCACATGAAGCGTGTCCTCGGAGAAGTGTACCTGCACACCTGGATCACAGAGAATACCAGCATACCCACCAGGGGGCTCTGTAACTTTTTGATGTCTGATGAGGAATACGATGACAGAACAGCACGGGTAGGTGTCTATTGAAGCTACTAGCCCTGTGAACTATCTGCTCTTCTCACTAGGCAAAGGGTTCTTGGGTTAGTTTTTGCATTGACATTATTGAGGTAACTTATTGACATGGAGTACAGGGAAATGGGTGGGAAATATGGACTGAAGCTGAGGACATACTTTCTTTCATTTATGTGCCTTTGACTGATGTGCAGGGTTTGCCAGATGACATTTCCAGGCTGTGGATGAGCTAAGGAGACTGCAGTGACAAGTGGTGTATGATGGACAGTCACAGCAATGGGGATGCTCACCTGTGCTCTCTTCCATTATCTTTTACAAAAGTTCATTGTGGGTGCATTTTCTGTTTGAAAGGCTTGAGATTGGATATTGTAAAGAAAACAATTGTTGAATCTAGCTTATTTTTTTAAACTGGGCTGTTACATTTATTTTGGTACTGGAACAATGTAATAGTCTTGTCTACAGTATATTCCTAGACTTTAAGGTTCCCCTAGAGAATGGGTTACAAGCATAAGGAATATGGTAGGATGTGCTCCTCAGTAGGGTTCTTGGTTCAGGTTATCATCTGTGTATTCTGAAGGTTCTTGCAGAAAAGAAACTGTTACCTAGCCTCCCAGGCTTGTTCAGGAGAACACCATTAGAACTGCAGAATCCTAAAGAGTTTCCCACCAAGGAATTAGGCTGTACACCAAAAGGTTAAGTCACAAGTTTGTTCCTTTCACTCTGGATATTGACACTCGCCGCCTAAAGTCTCATTGAAAATGAGAAGACCAGATAGCTTTGATCCTGCCAACTCACAGTGCATTTGTCCTCCCCTGAAGCTACCCACAGGTCAGTTGCAGTGATTTTAAACCTATGTTTCTGTCTTCTAAATTGTCTGGAAGACTATTCTGTTTTTCACTGTCATGGGGCTAGTTAGAATTAGTATAAATAATCATTTGTGAAAGGTACTAGCATTCATTCTTACCTTGAGGATTCTTGTTTAGATGCTGTATGTTTG
The DNA here is from genome assembly GCA_004025045.1 of Sigmodon hispidus. Classification (NCBI taxonomy): domain Eukaryota; kingdom Metazoa; phylum Chordata; class Mammalia; order Rodentia; family Cricetidae; genus Sigmodon; species Sigmodon hispidus. The sequence goes on from PVIH01002871.1 coordinate 111,318, forward strand.
CAGACTTATGCCAGTATGAAAACAATGGAAAGATTGTACCTTGCTTAGCTGTAGTATCTGAGTTCTGGTTAAAGAATGACTTTTGTGGTCTAAAAATCTGGATCTGCTTTGTACAAAGACCTCTGAGCCTATGGTGTTGGTTTTACTGTAGTTCTAGTTGTTCTGTGACTAGTGGGAAGGTGCTGTGATACATTTTCAACCTGCTTTTCATTCCCAGCTGTCCTACTTCCCCCTCTCCTAGTTCCTGCCCTTGACTTATTAATACCACCAACCTATTATGTATTTGTTTGTCTCATAAGTGTATCTGTACTTTATACACTAAAAAGATTAAGAATTTTTTTATGCCCCGAGAACCAGTATTTGCTTATTCCTTGAGAAGGAATATCATGGATCAAGTCAAACAAAACAGTTGGCTTCCGTGATTCAGGCCATGAAGAGTACATAGGAGCAGCTCTTCCTCATGTAGGCTCTGCTCTGCTGTAGCACACTGGGCCTTTACTACTGCACCACTGTTGGGATGGGAAACTTACTTGGAAAGAGGAGTGAAGGTGTCTATCCTAATGTGAAGGATGATAAATTAGAATTTTGAAGACCGGGGCTGGAGAGATGGCTCAGCGGTTAAGAGCACCGTCTGCTCTTCCAGAGGACCCGGGTTCGATTCCCAGCACCCACATGGCAGCTAACAACTGTCTGTAGTTCCAGTTCCAGGCAAAACACCAAGGCAAATAAATAAATAAATAAATAAAGTTTAAAAAAAAAAAATTTTGAAGACCAAAGGTAACTTAAATTGGTAAACTAAGCCTGGTGTGGTGGTGCGTGCCTCCATATACTCAGAACGCAGAGGATCCCTGTGAGTTTGAGGCCCGCCTGGTTTACATAGTGAGTCCCAGGACAGCCAGGGCTACATGGTGAGACTCCTGTCTAGAAAAAAAACAAACAAGCAAAAAAATCAACAAAGCCCACAAAAAAATTGTAAGTTATATTCAAAAGAGTTGAAATGGCTAGTTTAGATTAACAATTAAGATGCCCTTTGAGATTTGTGTGATTTAGTTAACCCAAAGTACAAAGTCTTGTAGACTACCAGAAGTAAAACAAATACATTCAGACCTGGGAAGGACACAAGTTATTAGTAAAAGAGGGGGCTGAAGGGTTGCTATACCCCATGCCTCTAAGGTAGTGAGGGGTGTGTGTTTCCCAACAAAAATAATAAAACAGATGTATGTTTTTCAGACATTTGTCTTTTAAAAATGTAATTTTAAAGCAGGTCTGGAAACAGGTCTGTAAGTTAATACAGCAACTCTGGAGGCTGAAGTAGGAGTTTGTATAGCAAGTGCAACACTGGACGGGTTCCTGAGATCCTGTCATAAGAATTGAGAGAGACAAGTATGGAGCTCAGTGGTAGTGCTTGTCTAGAATATGCAAAGCCCCACATTCAGTCCCAAGACCATCACCACCAAAACAAAGGTACCCTCAGTAGGGCCAAGGGAAAGTGCCTTATCCCAAGCTGGGTCACTTGGGTTATGGCAGGTGCAGGAGCTGCTAAATCAGTCCTATTTGGGCTATCAGAAGGAGAAGTTATTTTTTTTAATCCTGATTCTTTTTATTTTATAAATCTCTGGTAAAAAACTAAACATCTGTGGGCTGGAGAAACACCTACTACTCTTCTAGGGGACCCAAATTGTTTCCAGCACCCACATGGTGATTTACAGCCACTGCAGCTCCAGCTTCAAGGGATCCTCTGTGGGCACCTGCACACAACTGGCACACACACAAACAAAATCTTTTTGAAAAGTTGTCCTTTTAAAAATAACATAGTCATATATTTCTGTAAAGTTCACAACAGTCTACATTTTTCACCTAGAAAAATTAAAGCACCATAAGTAAAAACTATAACTACTTCTAAAGCAACTGAAACAAAGCAAGGGAAATTGGATTTCAGAAATTTCTCCCTTGAGGTTAGAGTTCACCCTAGCGGTGTCGGGGTCACTGTATTTACTTACTTTACTTTGCTGTTGACACCAGTTGAAGGTGCAGGTTTTGAACTCTCTTAGCCTGTAGAGGTACACCCCTCCTGTCCCTGAAACAGCCCTGTTTAGTTGTGAGTGCCCTTTGCTCCCAGTAACCCATACTCACCCCTCACTCTGCCACCTGTGGTATCTTATCAGGTCCTGATTGGACATATCTCCAAGAAGATGAATAAGCAGACTTTCCCCGAGCACTGCAGTTTGTGTAAGGAGATCTTGCCATTCACGGATCGCAAGCAGGCTGTTTGTTCCAATGGGCACATCTGGCTCCGGTAAGTTCCCATGGCTGCTCCTGTCGCAGTTTTGTGTAGCACAGATCCACCATCCAGGACTGATCTGCCTGACGGATAGAATTGTCTGTGCTTGCTTGGGATGCTGTTTTTCTTGCAGTCAGGGTTAGGGTCTTAGAGATATACTTGTGTACTTTTTTCCATTAAGCTTCATAATAAGAGTGGGGGGCATGTAATAGGCATGGGAGAGGAGATGAGGGAATCAGACAGAATAATCAGAATACATTATATATGTATATGAGGTTGTCAGAGAGCAAAAGCAATAAATAGTTTTTGCAATGAAAGAATCCTTCCTCTTCCTGTCCCCTTAGCCTAGTCAAAGAGGTGACCTTGGTGGGTTCTCATTTCCTGTCCCACCCTTCTCCATTAGATACTTTATTACCTTCTCCCAAGACACCATACTTTGTGGTTTTCTTCCAGCCTCTAACTTCATATCCAACTGTTCGTGATCCTACCTCATGGACTCGGACTCCTCAGTGCCCATCCTTATCCTTGTGGTCATCCAGCCTTCTTAAGGCATTCTCTTACTGATCTGTGTCTGCTTCATTTCACACTTGAAAGTTAATTTCCTGGTGTAGGTGTTACTTTAGCACTTCACAAAGAATCCAGGCCCCTCATCATTTCTGCCACTAGCCTTGGCCTAGACACCATCATTGTTCATGTATGTGATGGTATCAACCTTCCACCTGGGCCTACTGCTTCTATACTGGAACCCTCAGTCTGTCTTCTGCAGTTGTGGTCATGATACTCAATCCTTATTAGCTCTTATCACATATGGGTCTCTGGTAGAGCATACCTCTAGCATTTGCAAGGTCCAATTCTGCAAAATCCAACAAAAGCTCTCCTAGAGCCGACCACTTCTGAATTGAAAAGCTAAGACTCTTTAAGTGACTTGCAGCCTTTTCACAGGTTGTTCTTAACCTCTTCAAGCCCTCTGTGCTTGGCTCCCAGATTTCTCCATCCAGATCTGGCCATCTTGCTCAGGTCCATGTGGTGCCCCTCCCACTTGACATCTTCAGGGACACAGTAGGTGTCCTAATGCTTCTCAGCTTTGGTGTGTTCTCTCTCTCTCTCTCTCTCTCTCTCCCTCCCTCCCTCCCTCTCCCCCCTTCACACACACATACACACACACACACACACACACACACACTCCCATCTAGTGCTATATATTCTTCTGCTTTGCTGTTTTTTCCTTATAACTATGTTCCATTCATTCATTTATTCTTTCTTTTTTAATTAAGGATGTGTTGTAAATGATTTTTGTCTGGACTTTGGTTTAGCTTAGAGGTTTAGACCCACAATCACACAGATGCTTGTATTATTTTTATGTTGATTGGCTTAGGGCCCAAGCATATAACTTGCTACCTCCTTCATCTGAACAAAGACATGACTTTTTTAACTACAAGTTTCCTAATTCAACCTTAAAAAACAAAACATTTATAAGTCTTTTAAGAGACTTTACTGCCAAATATTAAATAAAATTAATAAACAACAATACTTTACTTAATTATATAAACCCTAATATTCCACAAAATAATAATTATCTCTAATAATTAACTAAAAAATTAAACTTCAGCTAGACTAGGAGCCAGCCACCCTAATAATGCCTTTAATCCCTAGCCACACCTTAACAAATTAAAAATATAAACAAAAATAAAAATAATTAAAAAACTAAATAAAGTCAAACACCCTAATAAAGCCTTTAATCCTTAAACTAAATCTTAACAGATTAAAAATATATAATAAATAAATAAAAACAGTGAGGTGGGTCAGCCACCCTAGCCAAACAAAAAAATAGTCAAAAATAAATAAATAAATAAAAATATACAATAAAAAAACTTAAAAAGCCTGTAATTTAAAATATATATAAACTTTAAAAATATATAAAAAGTCCTTAAAAAATACAATAATAAGCCTCACAAAAATAAAAAATACAAAGAATATATAAATACTAAAAACTATTTAAATATAATACTATTACATTAATCTAACCTATATATTTAATAAATAAACATCAAAATTAAAATCCAAAAGTATACTACTTTAAAAATTTTTTTTATTTCTACAAAAATAAAGAACTATAAATTTATTCCCAATTAAAAAAATAAAATTTAATAAAAAAACCCCTAAAAACTGTAAAACGCCTCCATTAAAATGGAGCACTGACTGTTCTTCCAGAGGACCTGAGTTCAATTCCCAGCATCTACATGGCAGCTAACATCAGTCTGTAATTCCAAGATATGACACCCTTACAGTTATACATGCAGACAAAACACCAATTCACATTAAAAAAAATATATTTAAAAAAAACTCTAAACTCTACATCCAAAACAGCTTAAAAAACACTAACTAGGTCTGGAGAGATGGCTCAGGGATTAAGAGCACTGGCTGTTCTTCTGGAGGACTTCTGTTCGATTCCCAGCATCCACATGGTGGCTCATAACCATCTATGATGACATCTGGTACCCTCTTCTGTACACTGTATACGTAATAAATAAATAAATCTTAAAAAAAAAAAAAAACACTAAAATTACCCAGCCTAAAAAACTACTCCACTAAAAATTTATCCATAATCTAGGCTGAAGAGATGGCTCAGCGGTTAAGAACACTGACTGCTGTTCTTCCTGAAGTCCTGAGTTCAATTCCCAGCAACCACATGGTCGCTCATAACCATCTGTAATGAGATCGGGTGCTGTCTTCTGGCGTACAGGCATACATACAGGAAGAATACTGTACACATGATCAATAAATAAATCTTTTTTTTTTTTTAAGAAAGGGGGGGGCTGGGGAGATGGCTCAGCGGTTAAGAGCACTGACTGTTCTTCCAGAGGACCTGAGTTCAATTCCCAGCATCTACATGGCAGCTAACATCAGTCTGTAATTCCAAGATATGACACCCTTACAGTTATACATGCAGACAAAACACCAATTCACATTAAAAAAAATATATTTAAAAAAAACTTATTCGTAATCCTAAATTTTCTTTAAATGCCCCTAAAATTTCCAACATCCCCTTTCAACAAAAAATAGCCTAAAAAACTACTCCCACATTCCCAAGAAAATAAATTATAAATATTTATGTTTATTTACAATATTAATTATTATTACAAATAATAAAAATATTAAATTAAAATTTCTTTTTTAAAGAAGATATAAGATTATATATTATGTCTTAGATAATTATCCTGCCTATAAATTTAATAAAAAACTAGTCAAAGACAAACAAAAAATATAAACAAAACTACCAAACTAAAAAAACTCTAAATACAAAAAAAACAAAAACAAATACCAAAAAGCCACCAAAAAAACACACATTTTGATGTATCCAAGGCTTACATTTCTCAATAAAAGAAAAAAAGTCTCTATTAAAGAAAAAAAAAAACCCACAAAAACAAATTAAAAAAAAAACCCTAAAATACTACTCTTAAAAAAAAAATACTAAGCCTCATAACTAAACAAAATAAATTACATTCAAATAAAAAAATTAATAAACTATATATCTAAACTCTAAATCAACTTAAAAATAATATAAACCTATATATAATTATTTAAGACTAAATAAAACTAAAAATCCAAACCTTTAATTTAAACTCAAAAAGTCCAAACCAAAACCTTTTACAAGAGTGGAGTCTCACTAGCTCAATCTTGAACTCATTGAGCTCTACCTATCTCTGTTTCCTGAGTGCTGGTATCAACCTGCATCACCTTGAGGCTCTTATATATCTTTGCCTAGTTACTTACCCTTTGGGCTAGGCAGTTCTCTGAGCACTGAGACTAAAGCAGTACTTGCAGAAATGTTAAATTTATTTAACTACAACAGAACTGTGATATACATACCATTTATTCATTCATTCATTTTCTTCTTTTGTAGGGTGTTTGTTGACAGAGG